>JABUQX010053355.1:42500-87707 GCA_015478945.1 Trachelipus rathkii
TCTTGATCCTAGAGCACTTTAAAAAAAACGTTTCTCGGAGCAATGGTTTCCGATTCTACGTACTTGAGTTATATCACTCAGGTATGGGTTTCACCCTTTCAGTCGGAACTAGCATCTTCTTCCATTTGGCATCGAAACTTGTTCTCCCAGAGCTCAACAGAGGATCGTGCCTCTAGGTCACAAGATTCCAATGCTGGTCAAGGAGTTCTGCAAGGATAAAAGTAAAGAACCGGGTTGCTAGCCCTGTAGCTCTAGAATATGTTATATTTTTGTGATTTATAAATATATATATATATATATATATATATATATATATATATATATATATATATATATAATATATTATATATATATATATATATATATATATATATATATATATATATATAAAAATATTTTTTTTTTATTTTTATTATAAATATATATATATTTATATATCTATATATATATACAATAAATATATATAAATATACATATATATATATACTATATATATATATATATATATATATATATATATATATATATATATATATTATATATATATATATATATATATATATATAGCTAACGAAGCCCTTATTTTATCGTTTCGAATTTTTGGAACTCGCCCATCTAATTTTTTCCTTAACATCTAAACATTGCCAGAGTAAATTACATTGCGATCGGAGAGTATTAAACTGAGACAACTTCTCGATAAAATTGTCTCCCCTTAATAAGCAATTTAAATGAAAAATTCGCAGCTTATTAGTTTATTGTTTAATTGATTTTTATGATGGATAACACGTGCTTTATACCGTAGAAGTAACATAAGTCACAAACATTTCGTTGTGAAGTTTCAAATGTGTTCTTATTTGTTAAGGTGAGTCACCAAATACGTGATACTAAATTCACATTAGTTAATTCGCCAACTATTGGTCGTTTCGCTTTATAACATATGAGAAGCTAAAATCGCAATCTGTCAAAAATGTAAATCTAGTTGGCATTAAAGATAGGATAGCCTCAAGATACTTGCCCAACTCCTTCTTCTATCTCCTTTCTTATGTATCGGACAGATTACTGCTTTCTTCCATTCTGTTGGTATTTTTTTTCTTTCCATAGTTGGTTATATATATATATATATATATATATAATATACTATAGTATATATTTAATATATAATATATATAATATATATATATATTACTATATATACAAAACCTATATTATATATATTTAAATTCAATATCTATATACTTAATATATATAGATATAGTTATATATATATATATATATATATATATATATATATAATATATATATATATCTTAATATATATATATATATATATATTATATATATTATTAAATATAATATCATATTTATATATATACTATATATATATATATATAATTAATATATATATTATATATCAAAACTATGATCTTATATTGTGAATAGAGATAACTTGCAAAATATATATATAATATATACTCGATATATACTTATATTATATATATCATATATATAGTAAATTACTATAATATATATTATATATATATAATACTATATATATGATTATATATATATATATAATATTATATTTATATATTTATATAATATATATATATTAATATATATATATATATTTATATATATTAATAATATATATTATATAAATTATATTATTACTATATATTTAATATATTATATTTATATATATTATATATTTATATTATATATATATAAATATTAATATATTATATATACTATATATATATTAATATATATATAATTATGATATATTAGTTATATTATATATATATTAATACCTATTAATATATATTATATATCATATATATATTATAGGTATATAATAGATATATATATTTATATATATATATTATAGATATATTATATTATATATAATAACTTATATACTATATATATTAATATATATTTATATTATATAATATAAATATATATAATAATATATTAGTTAATATATTATTAAATTAGTATACCATATATATGTATTATATATAATATTATTCCAGTGATATATATATATACTAATGTACTAATTATATATTATTTTATATATATATATTCTTATATACTCTTTTATAGTATATTTATTATTATTGTTATATATATATATATACTAAGTTACATTTTATATTACATAAATTATTCCATGGTTCCTATATTATAATATAAATATTAAACTTAGTACAAATATTAAACGCAAGAATATAATTTTTATATAAGTATTTACTAATTAGGTCTTACACATTATATGAATATGTTTTTAAAGTATAAATATTCTATACTTTATATATTCTATACTACTTATATACTTACAACCCTATCTATTACAGATACTATAGTATATATTTATTGTAAGTACTTATATAAGAATATATATATATATTATATATAATAAATATATATATAATATATATATATTAAATTAAATATTTTGTAATGAACTAAAAAATAAATTTATTAAAGGGAGTGAGAGAGGAAGCTTTTAATGCCACCTGTAACTTTTGTGTCAGAAATTGATGGTCTTTTTCCCTTGTTAAGATTTGTAAAATAATGCGAAGTAGTTAGATTCATAACATTGGACTTGTTCATTCTAGAGGTTTTGAGAGGCAGTAGAGTTTGGAAATGTCAGTGGCAGTTATCTATATGTTGTTATTGGAGAAGAGAGAGGGAGACTGAGAGAGAGAGAGGGAGGAAGGAATGCAGATGTTGGACACGAATGTATTTACGAATACAATGGCTGAAACCTTTTCGGTTCTCCAATAGAAATATTTGTAAAGAATTTTTCAGAATCCATCGTAAATTTCATTCTATTTTTCTAATTAACAGCATTTTCGTATTGGCTATAATTTTTTTGACGTAGCCTCAGCGAAAAGCGATTAGAGTCATTAGGAAGAGGGAAGGAAGAGGGAAGGAAAGGGGAATACCAAAATGTCAGCACTCACATTATATTAAATAACAATCTAAATAAATTACGTACAATAATATTAAAACTTACGTCCACGCGGAAGAATAATTAGAGAGACAATAATAATAGTTTACTCTTATGATGATATATATCTTTATCATTATATATATTTTATAATGTTAATTAATATATACTAAATTTAATTACTGTCTTTAATAACAGGGTTACTCTTATGAAGTTATAACATCTGTAAATTTAATATATATAAATATATATATAACTATAATTATAAAATATAATTTAATTATTAACAATTCTAAATTTCCGTACTGTCTTTAATAACAGCGTTACTCTTATAGTTATAAATCTGTTTCATTAGTTTATAATTAATATTAAATTTATATATAATATCATATATATATATTACATATTAAGATTATAATAAATATATAATATTATAAATTGAATTATATATATCAATGAATATATAAATACATACTAAATATTATATATAGATTAAATAATTAATTAATAATATTACTTAATTAATATTTAAAATATAACTATATAATATATAAATATATTTATTAGCCATTTTAATGAAAATTATCGGAGAAGAGAAGTGAAGAAGAAAGAACAATACATAAGGTAAAGTAAATAGTGGATACAGTGCAAATAGTAAGTGAAGAAATAGAAGCAATAGATAAGTTAAAGGTATGAAATGTAATAAGTGAATATATTAAGTCAAGGATAGAGTAAATGCTAAAGGTAAAAGATATACCTAAAGTAAAGAAGTATTAATATGAACAGAAGTGATAAATGAGAAGAAGTAATGAGTCAAAGAAGCTAGATAGTAAGGATAAAGAAATTTTAAATAAAATGATATAACATAAAAATTATTAATAATAATTAATACAAGTGAGTTGTGACTTCTCAATTAATAATATATCATAGAAATTCCCCATATTTTTATCTATAATTAAGTAAATATAATCACTAGTACAAAAAAATATTGACTGAAGATAGTTGATTCAAATATGAGGACAATTTGTATATAACAAAACCTCATACGATAATTCACGGCTTATTTTCTCGTAAATCCTTAATGACAAACACTGCCAACATATCTATTCTACTTCATTTCTCTCTATCTCTCTTCTATCTCTATCTATATTTATATATACTATACTCTTATCTCATATTCTTCTTACTATATCTTATTACTCTTTCGGTCTCTCTACTGTTATACTCATACTTCTTTCTTCTGCTCTCTAGCTCTTACTTCTCTCTATCTACTCTTTATACTATATATATTTACATATGATATATATATATACTTTTACTATACCGTATATATATACTCATATATATACCACAAATCATATATACTATAATATATACTACTCTATATTATATTAATATATAAATAAGGCATACAATTAATAAAACAATGTACAACTTTTGGAATATATATATATATATATTTATATATGATTATAACCTAGATTCATATATACTATTCTACTTATTATTCTACCTCTTATCTCTATACTCACTTAATATACCTATATATATTAGTTACCTTTTACTATATATATATATACTCATTATACTACTACATACTTCATCTTATGATCACTAGTATAATGATCTAATACTATCCATGAATGATTAAAACCCTTCTTGCTTTTAGGAACTCCCTATCTTTATATTTAAAAAGCACATAAAACACAATTTAAAAACTATATACACTTTGCGAGCTTTCGCTCCTCATTGTCAGTACTCATACTTGACTCCTTCTTCTAGGCTCTTGATAATTACGCGTCTTCTCTATCTCTCTCTCTCTCAGCAACTAGTCTCTAATGGGCATGAATGACGAACTCAACTAACAAAAGCCTTCTCCAAAAATGGAACACTAGGAAAACACTCGAGTAATGAGTACTTTTATACAGCAAGGAATATTCAACCTTTTCACACTTTGATATGTAGTCTCACCAAAAACATAGTTCACATTTATCCATTTCATTGACTCTGTTATCACTCTTCTTTCATACTTACTCATTTACTCATACTCCCTATCACTCTTCCTAGTCACCTTTCACCTATCATTTTTTGAACATGGTTTCTATAATAGCACATTTTTCCTCATTCCTCTTTCTCTTCTTCACCACTCACTTTTTTATTTATTCAAATATATCCTTTTCAACTCTTGTTTCATCATTCATCCATCTTCCTCTTCCATAGCTCCTTATAGTCTCTTCTCTTGCTTCCTCTATTATTCTCCAACCTCTATCAATGTTACTCACATTGTCTCTGATAATGTCTTGCACCTTTCATCCAAAATCCTACTTCTTTCAGCATCATTTCCATTTTTCTCCTCTGTCATTTCTCCTTCTGTACTGTCCTTGCATCAGACATGCAGCACCAAAATAATACAATGACCTACATATATATTTCATTGCTTGAACATATTCTTCTTCTTCACTCTTCTTACACCAAAGTATTGCTCTATCATCTGTCTCTTCTTGCCTTTCATGCCTTTCATTAGTACACCATTCGTTTCTTCTTTCACTACTACTACTACTCAAATCTTCACACACAGCTAGTAAAGCATCTTTGAATATCTTATAATCCCATGCACCCTTAGTATCACAATATGCCAGCACCATTTGTCTTAACTAGCCTACTTTTCACATTTGTGCCTTCCAACAAATGGACACACTTCATATCATCTCCCAAATCGACCTTTCCCACCATTTTACATTTATTTTCAATTACCTCGTATCTATTCACATACTCTCATACTCTCTCTTTCACCTCTTGACATTGAAAAATTCTAATATCCTATCATATCTATCTCTGTTGTTCCTTTCCATACCTTTTGTCCAATTCAGATAGAATCTTTTTTACACCTTCATTCTTTCTTAAATCATCCAATTTAATATCACAGGCACCCTCAAAAGCTTTTTCTCCCAAACTCAACAAGATCTCACCTGCTGGATAATCATATTCCTTTCCTTTCAGTTTATACCACTAATCCATTCATGTTGTCCCCATCTCCCTTAAATCCTGGACATACAGTACACTTCTTGTTCTCTTCTCATTTTGCTCACCACTTCATCCAGTCCAAGTCAAATAACTAAAGCCTCAGTTCATAGTATAGTGGAGCGAACTATGCTCTGCTACCACTGTAAAATAGAAAAAGGTAAACTAAATAAGCTATCCTAACAGCAAATAACAGTTAACTCACCTATACTAAGAGGATAGTCGCCTTCAACAAAAATGGATGTTGTTTAATTCATAGTTACCATAGTAACTATTTAATAAAATAAGCGTTTGTAGTCAGGAGTAGCAAACCTGTCATGTATAATAGTAGGGAAAGCATCCCTGGGCCCAGATCCTCATACCTTGCAACAAGGAGTGGCACAGTTTTTTTCACTTTCCTAATTCAACCTACAAACACCTAAATAGCATGAATATTACAATATGAATACCAAGGAGACATGACACACAAGAACCCTGTCTCACTCCACATATTAATCCTAAAGCCAATCACCATTGGACACCATTTATTCTTACACATGCCTTACAACTATTCTCATACATCCTTTTGATTCCAATTCAGAAGCCTACCGCCGAACACCATATATTCACTAATACCTGCCGTAAAGCTTCCCTATTAACTCTATCATATTAACCCTGTTGTAATTCCATAAAACCTAAATATATTTATTATTCTTCTCCCTCATATTTCTCAATCATTTGTTTCATGTAGAGTTTGATCCACACATTCTCTAACTACCACTTCCTAAACGCACCTTGTTCTTCACCAAAATTATATATATATATATATATATATATACATATATATACTATAGATATATATATATATATATATATTATATATTTATATATTTTTACCATAAATATCTTACTTATATTATAGAGAATTATATTGGATAGAATTTGCTATAGATCAAATTATATATATACTATAATATAGTATATGTAAGAACTTTATTATATTTCTCTTAGCTGATGGGACGAGATGAAATTTTTTGCCGATGCAGAATGACGTAATCGTGACCGATTAGAGGCAACATTTTGACGAATGACGATGACGATTGAATTGGCATAAAAACTATTTTAAATAATCATCTCTCTCTCTCTCTCTCTCTATTATATATAGTATACTATATAATATATATATATAGTATAAATTATACTTATACTATGGTTTTATGCCTATTATAAGAAATATAAATATATAATATATTACCATTATACTTATGTATGCACGTACATATAATATATAATATATATATATATAGTATATATTATATATATATATATATATATTATATATTATAACAAGGCTGTAGACAGGATGGGTCAGGGGGTTCAACCTCCCCGAAATTATTTTAGCGATAAAAATTTTTTTGAATCCTTAAGTCTCAATAATAATATTATAATATAAATAATATAATAGATAATAATAATAATAACTTAGTCAATAATAATAATTAACTAATAATCATATAATAATTAATTAATATTATGAGAGAGTAGTAAAATATACAATAACAATAACAATAATAATAATAATAATAAATAATAATTAATATAATATATATAACATACAATAACATAACATATAATAATAATAATAATGATAATAATAATAATAATAAATAATAATAATAATACATAATAATAAATATAAAATAGTTTAATCAATGAAATGAAGTATTTATTAATGAATGAGCGAGACATTGTTTGTGTCCGTAACGATTTCTTAAGGTCAAGTGGCTGTGTTCATACGCATACATTGTATAAATATAAATATTTAGACCAAGGAACTAGTTAAATGTTAAAGAAGGTTCAAAGTATTGCAGATGATGCAAATTGGCTACTCATATAGTTGATTAATGATGGATGTATAAAGATTTACAAAAGATAGGGAGGGAAGCTGATTAAATCGTTGAATTTATGGGATGAGCTAGAGTTCAGATCTTACCTTCAGATAAATTTTTCTTGTCCTCATATCATACCTGTCTAAAACTAAATCCTTTTCTTGTCATCATAATCCATAGGTCATATCGTACTTATATTCTCTGGCCATTCAGGATAGAGACAGTGCCTATTCGAGTGTAGAACAAAAATTCTCGTTCTCTATCACTCTCGCTAATTTTTCATTCAGCTAGAAAATCGTTGCAGGGAATACTCTTCGACGAGCAAATCTGGCTTTCATGAAAGGAAAGTGCGCTAACTTCCTTGAGTTTCTCGCTACTGACAAATCTTTTCATCTCTAGCAACTTCTGTAAATCTGCCTTTCCTCCTCTTATTCGATCTGAAATCATTGTGTTTGCTAATTCTGGAGCCACTGAAAAGGCTAATACTCTTCGGGCGCCCTCGCTCAACTAATTTCTCTAATGTCTCAAATAGCTAGCACTTTCCTCCGCATCAGTGTTGGAAGCTTCACACATGTCCAACCTATTCCGAAAAAAAGGAAGCCGCTCTGATCCTTCTTACTATCGCCCCTATTGCCTCAACTTGTATTCTATCTAAGATCTTTGAAACCCTTCTTCAACTCACTTCTTAGATCATCTGGAAACTCACTCCGATCGCTCAGTACGGCTCCAGCTTCAGCGAAGTCTATCACTGGCGAATTACATTCCATCAAACCGATTTATAGGTCTTTTGTTTCGCTCTTAGGAACTAACGGGAGCTTGGGGGGTGGCGCTTGACATATCCAAAGCATTTGACCGAGTTGGCACGCGTCACTGCTCTCCTAGCTCCCTCCTTTGGGTTTCATACTTCTCTTTGCTTACTTATATCTAGTTTCCTTTCAAATCGCTCAATATCGGATGTTGTTGATGGGGGACTTCTACTTCTTTTCTGTCTTAAATAGTGGTGTTCCTCAGGGTTTGTCTTATCTCCTAACTTTATTCCTACTTTTTCTTAATGATCTTCTCACTGCACCTCTAACTCTAATCCACATCGTATTACCCGATGAACATCGACCCTCATTCACTTACTCATATCAATTCTAACTCCCACTTTTACTTCTGGACACTTGCCTCTCGTCTTAATTCTTTTCCGATTTTTATTCTCGCTGATGGATAGAAATAACTGTGAATATTCAATTCTTTAAAAAACTCAACTTTATATCACTAATCTCCTTCTCCAAAATACGTTCTAACTTTCCTATCTCTTCGACGGTTCTGCGTCTCTCCCTGTTTGACAATATAAACATCCTTGGCCTTAACTTGAACAAAAAAAATGTGTTTGGAGGTTTAACCTCACAACCATATCACCAACGGTTGCTAGGAGCGCCCTCAAAGAACCTGGACCAGTTCTGTTTAGACTGTGAGACTTTCCGTCCTATTTCCTCAGTTGCTTCCGCTATAACCAAAGGTCTGCATCCCGCCCTGTCAGCGGAGTACTAGCTCTCATATCTGGGGGAGGGGCTCTGGTTTACACAGCCGCTTATCTGACAGGGTCGGAGTCAACGGCAAAAATATGTGCTTATTAAACTGTTTCTGTCTTTCCAGTTCACTGACGCTACTATCTTGTTTGGGCGAGGATGAAAGTTGATGCTTTATCTCTACCCCTAATAGGTACCTCACTCACAAACTGCAGCGGAGCAAGTGCTCGAGGTGAACTTATCACTCAGCGTACACACCAAACACTTCTACGACGGTCCATTACGTAGACACAATAGGCTGCTTATATATCCCTTGCGCACGAGTCATTGTGTTGACATTGTAACTATCCAGGCTAGTTTGGCCTGTGAGTGGCTCAATCTCCTTTCTTTCCCTAACGCCACGCCCATCTGTTTATGTGGAAATTCACCTCTTCCTCATCTTCTGTATCTCTCCTACTTGAATTAACTCCACCTCTCAAACTATTAGAAGGCCTGCGGTCCTGTGTCTCGGAATCTATGCGTTAATTTTGCGCTATGAAGGGTTGAATCTTTTGAAAAAGTAAAGTCAGCAACGCTCTCCTCCATTGAGATTTAGGGCTCTGCGAGTACGAGTGTTGGTGGTGAAAAACCTGTAAATAAAAAAAAAAAAAAATCCTTGAAATGGCCTTAAGAAAGATCCTGAATCCTTCTATTCCCCCCATACCAAAACAATCATTCAGATTATCCCAGAATACTACACTCATTTCATACATACGTATTCTCCAGATGTGATGCCCATTTGTCGCACCACGATTATATTCTTTACACCAATTTTGACAATTTGTCCGCATACTTATTTAACCTTTGTTCCCCTACTTCTAGTTAGTCTTTCCTAACACACACAAACATCCTACCCATAGCTCTTCTACTCTACAACCTTCATCTCATTTACAGAATTTGCATAATTCCTTCTATCCCTCCCTCTTCCTCCCTCTCCTCACTCTTCTTTCCACAGCAACACAAACCATACATTTTCACACCTACACCCACTGTTTTTCATTTTCAGCGCCTTTCCCGAGCTTTGAGAATCTTATAAGGGTTTTCAGATCACAGCGGAGCAATCAAATTTTGCCCCTTTCTAAATACATCCATCACCTCTCTCCTCAATCTCTCAACATTTATTCCTTTTGACATTTATATACAGATACGATTCATATCCATTTTCGCCGAAGGATAGAAGGAGCGCTTACTGCAACATAATCACGACCTTCTTCTCGAGGACAATGCATTAGCATTCCCTGGCCAAAAAGATAAGTGGTAAGTAGGCAGCCAACGCTAAACTACCTCACCGTCCCTTAGGTCGCCTTCTACGACACTTTTCACTCTACGCAGACATGATGTGGCAAATTTTTTCTCCCTACACTATGGATATAATAAGGGATAAGGGATGTCTGTAAGATGTTGTTCTAGAAGAGGGGGTGGATATAAGTATGTGGTGTCTGAATATGTTGTCTGGAGGATGAGTGTGGATATGAAACGCATGAGAGAAAGGCGAACCATTAGACACTGGAATGTCATACGTACCATAACAAAAAGAATGGGATATATTATATATATATATATATATTATATATATATATTATAATATATAATATAATATATATTATATATTATTAGGTTATAATATATATATAATAATTATATATAATAATATATATTATACTATATATATAGTATATTATATATGTAATATATAATTATTTTATTATTATTTTTACTATTATTATTATTATTATTATATTATTATTATGTCATTATTATGAGTATTATTATTATTGAGTTTGTAAATGATAATGTCAAAAATTCTGTTTTGGTTTGTGTTCAATTTTAATCCGGATCCCAAAATAATCGGTACGAGGAATTTGACGATGAAGATTGGTGAAAGAAAATATGGCCCGATCTTTTTTGCCGATGACGGATGACGATTAATAACGCGTCCGATCACTAACTATATAATTATATATATAATATATATAATATATAGATATTATATATATATATATTATAATATATATATATAATTAACTAAAATAGTATATAATATATATATACCGGTAATATAATTTATAATATATTTACAATATATATACTATAATATATATAATACTATATTTATAGCTTACAATGCAAATAATATATTTTAATATTTATATTAAATACATATATACTATATATATATATTACTATATTATATATATTAATATTAAATATATTATAGTATATATACTAGTTTATATATAAAATTAAAAATATACGTTAAATTATATGTTATAATTTTCGGACCATCTTGTGTATGTGTTTATGTGTTCACTGTACTTTTCGCGGGAAATGTTGGACGAGGTCAAACTTAAAAACAAAATTTTTAAATTTCTTCTTATCACATAATTTTTTGAGTTAATTTACCCTTGCTACTTGTATATTAAAATTTTTTGAAGGAAGATTATATAACCGCCTAATATTTATTTTATTAAAACTTATAATTTTGCATGTAAATTATTTTCCAAAAAATGCCATAAAGAGTCCAATGAAATATTAAAAAAAAAAATAGAAATTTGTTTATGAATCCAATCACGTGGCTTTCTTTCGAAAACATCCAAAACAGCCGTTGAAGAAAATTTTGAAATTTTTGGACCGAAGAGTATGTTCGCAAATTGTTCCGATGAATTTTTCTGATCTATCTGACCATGACCGTTTTAACGCATTTTGTTCCATTTGTGCTTACGACGGCGCTCGCTTCGGTAAAGCGTATGCTTACACAAGTTTTAGCAACGAAATTTCGTTGCAAGAACCGTCCGCGATTTATTTCTTTCCGAAATTTTAACTTTTTGTTTACAACAAAATTGGAATCAGCTGTTATGATGAAGCCTACGTGGATTTTAAAAAAACATAAATAAAAACATTATTCACTGTATATCATGACACATAAATGAACCAAGAAAACAGCCAACCTTTGGAGTTTATCCGGTTCCATTTGGAAAAGAAATTATATTTATGATTTATTTTGTGAATAAAACATTGATCTATTCAAACATGCCTACCATGACCATTGATCAATTCAAACATGCCTACCACGCCGCCATTTGACATTTTTTACGATTATGCGCAAAGTTTGACAAAAATGAACGCAAACTCAAGCATTTCTTAAGTTTCGTAAGCACAAATGCAAACGCGAAAACGAATTTACAATATAGCTGTTTTCGTTTTTGCATTTGATCTTACGAAACTTAAGAAATGCTCGAGTTGGGCTCGTTTTTGTCAAACTTAGGACAAAATCGTACAAGAGAAATGCCAGACATTTAGGACGTGCTTCACGCAAATGTAAACAAACTATGGCGGCGTGGTAGGCCCGTTTAAATTGATGAATATTTCATTCAATAAACATGGGCTTCATCACAACAGCTAATTCCAATTGTTTGTAAACAAAAGTAAACTTCGTATGAAATAAATCGCGGTCGTTTTTGCAAGAAATTCATGCTAAAATTGTGTAAGCATATCTTACCGAGTGCACAATTGACAAAACGGTCTATCTCAGATAGATCAAGAAATTATCGGACAAATTGAGGATATGCTCTTCAAATTCAAAAATTTTCACTGCTGCTTCGTAAAGAAGTCTACAGCTAGCCTTTTCCTACCTCCAAAATTAAAAAAACTTCCTGGATGTTGTTTAAACAATTATTCTTCTTTTCTTTTTTTTTTTTTCTTTTTTAATTTTCATTGTAGCCTACTCTTTGTGGCATTTTTGAAAATAACGTAATTAAAATTTTTTTATAAAAATATTAGTCGTTTCCTTCAAATTTTTTTTTACCACAATCAATGTACTTGCTTCTTTAATATGATTCCTTAATACAACAAACTTCTGTGACAAGAGCAAGAAAAATTAAATTTGGTTTAAGTTTTGGCGGCAACAATTTGAAATAAATAAAAAAATGGATTACCAATATATACCATCTTCGAGAAAAATAATTGATTATTTACATTCAGGAGTTTGAAAGTACTCATTGATTCCTTTTTATTTTTCTATTTGATATATAACGAACTTATAATTATGATATATGTATATTTTTTATCAACACTATATATTATATAATATATATATATATAATCATTAGTTAATATATATTATATTATTATAATTCTATATTATATTATAATAATATTGTATAATGTAGACTGCAAATTGTTGCCTTGGTATCAGTTAATTATATAGGTATTCTTATGCAAAAATTTTAACCGATCATCTCTGATACTATCTTAACTATCATTTTGTGATACTCGATTACCATGATTATTCCTATGGTGCATCACGGTAATATATTATACGCTTGTTAAATATATAATAATATATATATATATATATATATATATTAATATATAATATATAATACTATAATATTTATATATATATTTATAAATATATTATTACTTAGTTTTATATTAATTAATTATATATATATAGTATATATGAATATAGTGGCCCAGCGCATTGGAACCCCTGGTTAGGGACACCATGCTCGGACTCACTATTTCCACATGATGACTTATTGCCATTTAGTTTGTACATATGCACTGTTTTCTAAATTCCACAAATCACTTTTTTAATCCAATCATGTACCACTCCACCTATAACCCATTGCAATAACTTCTTCTAGGGCAGTCCTATGTTGGGGGAACCTTATTGTAAAGCTCTGCTGGTCGAAGTAATAATATAATATTCAACTGGATTCTTCTTGGTCAACGCAGTCCAGTAATGTATTCCAATAAATTATATAAAAGTTTGTCTGACATGACCTTACCCTTTCCTAAAAAATCATGCCTGTGTGGAGTCTATATCAAAATCTTGTTCTCTCTTCCTCAAATATTTTCTCTATTTTTGTAAATCTTCTGAATACTTCTCAATATACTTTATCTATCTCTATGTATGTATGTATATGTTTCTGTATTCTTTTTAATAGTATTATTTCTCAATTTTATTTTTTCTTATTTTATCTCTTTTTTTTTTCTATATTATATTTTGTGTTTCATTCTATATTCGATTGTTGTCTTGGCTCCTTCCGTCTCTCTTTTCTGTATCTTTTGTACCAAATCACCAAATGTTTAGATTGCTTAAAAATCAAATACAGTGCCTTTGCAAGCTGCTACTACTCACCACAATTTTTCTATATAAAGTTAAGCCATTATAATAGTTAATGTTCTAGGAGTAGAAACATTTTTTTTTTTGAAATTTTATAAATGTGCTTACAATTGATCATTTAAGTTACTAAAAACTCCAAGAACTTTTAATTACTAAATGTTCTGCTATTCTTGAATGTTAACTTTTTGTGATAATAAAATTTGATCCCTTAATTTGTAAAATTTTATATAGGAGACCCCTTGAAAACACAATTTGTTGCCCAGAACATCCAGAAGCACCTCTTGTTGATGATGACAGAAGAGGAGATCAAATTTGTTTTGAATGTGGATTAGTTGTTGATGGGTAAGGTATTTTTTTCTTCCTAATTGTTATTAGCAATTATTTTTAAGATCCATTTGATCTTACTTAACATCCGCCCTTAGAATTTTTTTTGTAATGTTGTTTAAGAGCTTAATTTTATCTGTGGTTTACCTTTTTATTTATTTTATTGTTTTGATATAATTTAAAAATTTTGACTTTCTTTCGTCACGCAATTTTTTTTTTTTTTTTTTTTTTTTTAACTCCTCTTATTTTTGTTCATTGTTTATTAGTAAATTGTATCGAGATTTGAGTAACTTATTTTAGAATTGAGTAAATTTTGAAAAGTTTAATAATATAAATATTATGTAATATTCTTTTACCTAAAAATTCAAAATATGTAGGTTTATATTCCAATTGTAGAAATGTGGATATTTTTGTAACACGTTTAAAGTGGAAAATGTCAATTTCTTAGCATTGATCTGCATAATTTTCATTATTTAAATATTTATAGTAATGACTCATTTTACATTTAAAATTTACAGTAATGCCACTATTTACATCTTAAAATATCAAACTTGTCTATATTTATAAGCATTAACTATTTTTTTTTTCATCTTTAAACCACTTTTTAATTTCAAAAAGAAGTGGAAATTTTTAATTTTGCTTTTATCATCTCTTAGAGTAATAGTAACAGATGTCGATCCTTCTCGAGTTGGTGGACCTGGAAACCATCTATTACAATACAATGATCTCAGTACGATAATTGAACCTGCTGCAGGTTCATCATCATCCTTCAGAGTTAGTAAATATCCAAATAGAAGATCTGTAAGTAGATTGAATAGAAATTTTTAGTGTTATATTTTTATTTGTCGATCTGAAAAATTTTTTTTTTTTTTTTGTTTTTTTTTTCATTCTACTTTGTTTAGATTAGCAGTTCAGACAAAGTATTGTTCCGTGCACTTGAAAATATCAAAGATACGGCAGGCAGAAGAAATATTCTGACAGTTGTGGACAGAGCAAATGTTTTATTCAAAGTGGTAGGTTTGTTTTATATATTCTGACAGTTGTGGACAGAGCAAATGTTTTATTCAAAGTGGTAGGTTTGTTTTATATGTTTTTAATCCATATTTATTGGTTTTAATCTCCCTTTAGACTTTTTAAATGTATATATTTTTCTTCTTTCTTCCCCATGGATCCCCACAGACTGATGGGGTAGGCAAAATGCACCAGAAGCAGAATATTTAAGTAGAAGAACATGACCTAAATCAAAAAAGAAAGCCCCTCCACAACCTCTTCTTTTTACACTTGAATTTTAAGCCCGTTGGATCCAAAAATTCACCCTAGATCTTCACAACACTGCAACAGGCCCCACTATGGTTCACCCCCCCACCTGCAGGCCCACAACCATGCCTCCTCACAAAACCCCGCTATTTACTCCTATTGCATGCTCCATTCTTTTCACTTGTGCTAAATTCATTTTCCTTTCCTTCAAACACTCTTTTACTGACTCGATCCACTTTTTCTTTGGTCTCCCAGTCAGACGCTTCCAGCACACTCACCACTATACACCTGCTTAACCAACTGACTATCTTCCATTCTTTTCATATGACCAAACCACCTTAATACACACTTTCCATATTTTATCAATATTTTTCTCACCTAACACGCTCCTAAGATTATCCATCTGATGAACAGACTGCACCTTTGATCGATCTATGCCTCTTATTCCACACAATAGTTTCACTACTATTCAATAAACCAGAAACAAATACCTTCATGCAGAACACTAGCTCACTCAAAGCTTAGTCCCTTTGCATTCACCAAAGATTTAATTACATCAGCCACCTTCCCACTGCTAACAACTTTTCTATTACACACTCCATCATCTGTTCCTTTTTCATCCAACATATAGCCTAAATATTTATACTCGGATACTTGTTTCAGTTGTTACCATCCGACATGATTTCACACTGCAACTCTCCTCACCTACTACATTTGCTTTCAAACCCCTGCTTTTACGCACAGTGCTAAACCACTCTGCCAATCCTCTGAAACTCCACTAGAGTTGTAAATTTTTTTTTTTTTTTTTTTTTTTTTTTGCGTAAAATACTTTTATACACAATTTTACTAAATATGATATATATATATATATTGATATAGTATATAGTATATATATATATATATATATATATATAATATATATATTATAATATTATATATATATATATATACAGTACATCTTCTACTGACCCTGGGCCCATCCTTTAATTTGGAGGGACCATGACACTAGCTTCCAGGAAAGGCCGGGCTCCGCTCCGGGACGGTTCCAAAGGTCGACGGAGAGAGAAAATAGAGAATCGACGTGGGGTACGTCAGAAAAGGAGAGCAGAGGCGCATCCCCGAAGGAAGGTGATCTATGTATCTTTTGAAGAAAAATTGTGACATTGTTCTAGTTTGGAAATCTACATATTAATATTGCCATTGAGTTTTAGGTGGTGACCTGATTCTGCTGACTAAACCGAGGCGAGAGGTCCATTTGGCCCTCTTCTGCAACTTGACTTTTTTCGCTCCAACCTAATGCTCAGGTGTTATGTTAGCTGTTTAATTAATTGTACTTATTATCAACTTAATTTTGTGGTGTTATTGCTCTTAGTTAGTGTTTCATTAAAAGATGTTAATTTGAAAGAGTAATTAATTATCTATCAACAATTTGCAAAGAATATATTGTCCAGAAAGAAATATTAAACATGTTCATTAAAATTGCTTTTTTTTTATCCTTAAATAATACTTATCTCTTTCTTCTTAACTGGCACTTGCTTTCCTAAATTTAGAAATGGAAAAGAATTTTGAAAATGGCTATGAAAATGGAAATGAGAGTGCTTATTTTTTCTTTAATTTCAAAATTTTACATCTTATGAAACTAAAATGAATGTCAACTACTACTATTTAGCGTTTTAAAAAGATTATTACTAAAAATAGCAAAAGAACAAATGAAAAAGACAAATTAATATTCTATAATCAATGCTATTATAATGTTTTGATGCACACACGACTTCTCATTGAGGGGAAAAGATCAACATCAATTTGCTCTCGAGGAATTGATTCATCTCAGAATTGTCAGAACTGAGGAAGGTAAAGAAAATTTTAAACAAAATATCGGAAGCGGCAAGAAAAAGTGCCATATACATCTCCGCAAATTTAAAATAAACTCATTGTCCTATTCTGGTCGGTATATCGAATATATTAAGGATGCATAGAAAACTTATATCTCCAGTATAATGTCTGATAAGAGCAACGATATATCAGGAAAGATGCAGCTCTCCATTGAAGTTTGATTTTTTAACGAGCAAAAAGAAATATTCATAGTTTCTCGTGTTTGTGGAATTGGTTGCAATGGACATTCTATAACTAAAGCAGCTACGATAGATAACTTTTTACAGAGTGAAAAAGGTTGTGAGGTAAATAAATGTGTTGGATAGGACTATGATGGTAGGGAATGACGATAGCGCTCAAAACATTTTTCGAGAAAATCATAAGAAACCGCTTTTCTTTTACTATGCAAGTCAAAAAGTGAACTTTATCATGAACGATTTGAATTGTATCTCAAGCATACGTAAGGCAGTTTCTACGGCAAAGTACATAATCAACTTCTTTCATGAAACTGTTCTTTAAAGTGGGTATTCCAAAACATCGCAGTGCTCTGTTAGAAATGTTGGTCTCATAAAATAGAAAGAGGTATTGCCATATTCAGGGAAAATTTTGTTGGCATCGTCCAATGGCTGCAGAGGTTATCAGAAGATGCTAACAATGCAGCGAGGAAAGTTGATGTTCAACTACACCTAAGTAGTCCGCGTTACTGGAATCTGCGAAAAATGCTTTACAGCCAAAAAACAGTATTCGAATCACATAAGAAAATACTAATAGTAGTGAAAGATCATCATGATGCTATAGCCGCTGTTGGGAGTTGCCCACATAGCTACTGAGAGCATTGGAGTAAACCAGCAGATGCCAAGATTCTTACGACAGCAACAGCACCGTTCAAATCCTCTAGTCTCAACTATAATGAATCCTGGAAAACAATGTTCTTTACCCATTTCTTAGACTCTGTTAGAGTTTCTCTGTAGCAGCAATTTTCTGATGAATAGTTACCCTCCCTCTCATTTTTGAAACTACACCCTTTTATAATGTTAGACATGCAGTTGGAAGATTTTAGAGAAAAAAACACACAGTTTTTCTACTTATTATAACTTAAACAATTTTTATATTGAAGCTCAAGCGCTAAGCTACAGACTACCCTAGAGTGGATAACGGCGCAGAATTGTGTGCTGAGTGTGAATAAGAAGCAGACAGTTTAAGGAAATTTGAGAGAAATAGCAGGATACGCATACAAGACATAAGAGATATTCTTTCGCTGCACGAAAGAAAAATAAGGTCACATTTTTCTGCACAAATATACTGGTTCAAGGCCGGTACCAGACGAACACAACTTATACGACAAGATCATCCAATTAGAGAATATGTAATGAATATATGTGAAAATCTATACACTGGCTGATGGAGTTAAGCCCATGTAAGTCTCTGGGAACTTTCTCAGCGGCCTGCAATGCCTTGACGTTATGCACAGAAAAATGAGTGGTCTGGAGAAACAAGTCAGGCCTGGAAGGAAGCCCGTATACTAGGAAAATCGATCCACAAAGCTGTGATCTGAGCGCGCTTATCCATGGGCTTGTAAGTATAATACCTATATTATAGTATATACATATAATTCTTAAAGTGAGATACTTGCATCTTTTATATAATAATCACGATGGTAGTATATAAGTAGTTAAAGAGAGGTAGAGTATGGATATATATATAGTATTTGTATATATATTAATATATAGTATACTGAAGTATATTATTATATATATATAATATATATATCTAGTATATACAGAGTAGTATATATATTATAATATGACTATATAATAATTATATATATATATATAGATAGATATATAATATAGGTTATATATATATAAGTAGATATACTATAGTAAGTAGTTAGGTTATATATATATATATATAGTCGCGGACTCTCGCTTTGTATTATTTATGTTAAGTAGTATTATGTATGTGTAATAATAGATAATATTGATGTTGGAAAAATCTATATATTGAAAAAAAGAAATATTATGATATATATAACTATATATAAGTTTATATAAATATAGGATATTATATATATATTATATATATATATATATATAGTATATTATATTATATAGTATTAGTATATATATAGATATAATATATATATGTATATATACCATATAATATACAAAAGCCATGATAAAAGAAAGCTTTTGTGAATCATCTTCCTAGTACTGCTTCTTCCAGCCTCTTTTTCTCCAGAACCATTTTTCTGTGCATTTTTCTTTTATCATGTTTTTGTATATATATATATATATATATATAAAATATAATTATATATAATATATGTTATATATATATATATATATATATAATAGGTATATATATAGATATTTAAGCTGTTATACTACTACTACTAATAAGGTAGTAGTATAAGTAATATATATATATATATAAAATAATTGTAATATATATATATATATATAAATAAGATATATTAGGTATAATACTCTAATAATGAGCGCGCTAGTATTGCATACTATATGTACTAATATGATGAGTATTATATTAATGTATATAGATATAATATATATATATAATATATAGGTATATATAAGTATATATTAAAAAAAGCATTGCGATAAGAGAAAATCAAAATTTTATTGAAAAACACCTCTAAAGTATTTTCCACCTGCTGGGAATCGAACCTGGTGGTTAAACACAAACGCGTATATCTGCTAAGGATCCTGGGTTCGATTCCCAGCAAGGTGAAAATATTTTAGGGGTGTTTATTTTTCAATACATATGATATAATATCTATATATATATATATATATATATATATATATTATATAACTATTATATATATATATATATATATAAGTAGTATAAATTATACTAATATTATAATATAAATATATTATCATATGTATATATATAGTATATATATACTATATATATAATATATATATATAGATATATATATATTTATATATAATATAAGTTAATATATATTATATATATTATAATATACTATACTATTATATACTGCAGGTATTTGTAATATATATATATATATATAACTATAATATAATATATATATTGGTATGTATATATAAGTTATGTAGTCTTTATGAGGCTCACTATTACGCTCAGTTTGTCTAGAGGGCATTCTCCGCTTGCAAGCGAGAGGCCCAGAGGTTCGAGACACTGGTGGTAGCGAGAGAACGCGAGCTATTCTCTATAAACTCAACTGTAGCTTCGTCTCACTCAGACGTTTACATGGGGTGAGTACAATTGGTGGTCGTTCCTCCTGCCTACTACAATGGGAAAGCTTCCCGCATCCGCCGATAGGCCTGGCCAGCCCAGCGGACATGATCGTTAGGCGTCCCCGTGGAACCCCAGGACAATTTCTTCGATGGGTCCCGACTGACAGGATCGCCTGACTTCTGGGGAGGACGGTTTATATATGATTAGATATATATATGTATATAGCTTATTACCTTGATATATATAAATATATAGTAATAAAAATAATTAGTATAGGTACTATATATATTATATTATATATATATAATATATATATTTTATTAGTATGGTAGTATATTAATATTATACTATTATATATATATATATATATTAGTTATATAGAGCGCAAGGACGGGCATGCAAACTCGCGGTAGCCTTGTATGAGCTCATTCACGAGAGAGACCTGTAGCGGGAGACTATAATCAGATGGCGACGTGACGTACGCGATAAGTCAGGTGAATGCAACCAGTATATATCTATATAAAATTAATTATATTTAATATTTAAATATTAATTTATTATATATTATAGATAATATATAATATATTATTATAATCTATATATTATTAGTATTAGTTTTAATATCCGTGAGCAAAACATCTTCCTATAGCTTGTTAATTACCTTTCTTTCTAAAATTTCGGAATAATCTATCCTCAGCAGGGAGAGAATATGGGAAAGTATCACAATCCTTACTAATGTCAATATATGAATAGCGCCAAGTATGACGTTCTGAAAAGGAACGGCTCTATCAGTGATCTGCTCTTCATTCTAATTTTTGGTCCTTTGCCCTTAGTCATTTCGGGTGAATCTTCGTAACTGTGTCGACTAGACCATATCGAAAGTCTTCAAGATAGAGTCTGAACAAAGTTTTGGATTTGTAAATTTTCCCGTCCTTTAGCATATATGCGACTCTGAGTGTGGTGGTCTTCTCTATGACGTTCCATTCTAAACCACACCACTATAGCAGCTTGTAGTCGAACCCGGCCATCAGTTTCATTTTAAATCCTATAAATACATAATTGTGCTACTCAGGTCGTCCCACGCAAGCATGCTCCAGAACCCTCTTCGTTCTATATTAGAGCGTTCCATCTAATGAATGGACTATCCTCTCTTATCTTATACTTCGACATGACGTACCTAATTCCACGTCTTGATGCTGACGACGAGTAACAGCCCTAATAGGATTCTCATTGATGAAGAGAGCCTCGTTACACTGCTCCGAAAACAGCAACATGTCTAATTACACACACACCACTATTGAGCAACTAAGCCTAATGATCAGTTAGTAGATCTGCGATGTGACTTCCTGTATTGGGCGCAGCTTGATCGATGAAACTGGGGCAGTGTATTCCATGCTCAAAAAACTCAGTTCATTCATAGCCGGCTGTGTTGCACTCGTACTTACACTACAACACGTACTATAGCGTGACATATTGTATTTTTCAAAACAGAAAATCTCACCCACCGGTTTCTCTGTTCCTTAACTATGCTCTTTCAGGGCTGTAGTAGTACCGCTGTATTATCTTGATTCTGTGAGTGGTCTCCTCTACACGATACATACTCCTCTTTTGGAAACAAGGTTTCCAAAATTGTGTGATCTAGTATGTGGCCTTCACAAGACTTCTGATCAGACGCCCCCGGCATTTGCCTTGCTCTTTCAATGAGTGGTATCAACATTCATGCTTCACTTGACGGAGTATCAACGCAGTGTGCGGCGTATCCACTACAGCAGTCTCTGGGGTAGGGTTCGCATGCCGGAGCACAGGGCGTTTCTCGTCGTATGTGAACAGTTGACATGGAGTGTCTGCAGGACTATTTTAGTTCCTGTATGCCGCAGCATCCCATATTTGCGTATACGCTCTGACACTAATTGTTCTGATTGCAATTCGGTTACACCGCTCGCGGCTGCGAACAATTGCGTGCAATTAGGAGTCCTGCAGCATAGCCGCGTGCCAGGATCACTCCGAGCTATAAAGACTATCTGCGAGCAGAGCGCTCACTACGCAGACCGCTGAGTCTGAAAAAGGAGCATAAGTTTTACTATCCAAAAGGCACGACGCACTTGATTTGCTCACTATATCGCTACGAGAGCGAGGAGAGTGAGCGACGATAGTATATATCTGCACAAGAGTGCCAGGAGTCGGTGGGTCTCTCAGTGGCGCCATCTCGCCGTGCCGCTGCGAGGATCCGAAGCGGGGGAACTAAGGCACTCCCCCCCTTCCCGGGGAGTGGTCGTCCGAACCCCCCACATCTTTTGGTCCTTTAGGTGTCGCGGGGGTTCCTCGACCATCCCCTCCCCCTACGGGGTATGAAGAACGTCCCCCCCTCTGTCCCCCGTCCGGCTCTCGAGCCCCTAAATGGGGGGAATAATATTAACAAAAAAAAAAAGTTAATCCCATCCTTAGAATTGTTTTACTGTGAGGAGCTCCAAATATATAATTTTGTTTTACTGATAGGAGCTGCCCGGTCCCTAGTTACATACCTGGTGACAATTAAAGAAAATCTGACATCTGAGCATTATATAACAAAAGTCGTCTCACCTCACATACCCTAGCGTTAGGACTCATCGGGCCGTCTAGCGAGGGCTGTGAGTACGATGCGATGGTGAGGCGAGCATGGTGGATGGATCTGAAGGTATATAGGCGCATCGGTGATCGCACTAGCCGGGTAACTGACAATAACTACCGATACTATATATATATATATACGTAGTGGAGCTATATATATATATAGATAGTATATATAGTAGTATATTAGGAAAGCTATTTATATTCATATGCCGTTCAGTGGAAGGCACAAACCAAAGAAGACAAAAAAACATATTTCTTTTTAAATTTCGTTAATATTATTGCAAATTCAGAATGTGTTAAAATGCATTTATTTCACAGGTTTTATACCCAAACTTTACATAGCATGCAATCGTATTTTGAGGACTGTGGGTTTATAAAGGTCCATAAAAGAAATTATTGTTAAGTGAATGTTTAGTAATATGAGTAGAAGGCCTATCTAGAGACCTTTTATTATTTATACGTTAAGCGTTAAATAAATAGACTTTCTATTAGAATGTATGAGCGTTTGTTGTGTATTCGTCGACTAAAGAATACACTCGTCCAGCAAGGTGATAAGCGACAACCGGATGGCAAGCAGTCACGGGTGGTGCCTCAATCACGCCTTCCGGGACATATGCGTAGCGGGGTAAGGACATTACACGGAATTCCCTGCGGCATGTCCCTCGTCCGGGACGGGTCCACCTCGGAACCGCTAGCACAGGCGCGCGCTTATGTGTGATTTTTCTGGGAGAGTTGTCGCGAGGGGGTATCCTACGGCCCGCGCCGCCCCTCATGCGGATCGGACATCAGAGCGGCTAGCCGGCGAATCAACAGAGCCGCGAGTACTGAGCTGTGATCCCGCTCGCTCGCGAGCCTCCCTACAATTGCCGGATCCGGTAGTAATTAACCTTACATCTTAATCAGGTAGTCTAGATATTTCAGCTGAGATCGGGCCCGAACGTATCGGGAAGAGAGTATTAAGCCGCAGTCTAATGTCACCGCCGCCCTCTAGCTACCCCCTCAAAAATAATAGCCAATTTTCTATTTGTATGTTTAATTTTTTTATTATTTTATTTTATTTAATTTTATCTTTTTATTTAAAACCATTTTCAGCACTAAAATGCTTGCGCCAGGAATTCGACCAAATTTTGAGCCAATTGATTCAAACTATTGTATTATTATTATTATTATTATTATTCATTCATTCATTATACATTTTGTACAGTTTATTATTTCAGATCTGCGATTAGTGCAGAGGAGATCAGCACGAATATTATTATGTATTATTATTCATTATAACAAGTCAAGGTGACGCAGGAGAGCGAGAGCAAGTAAAAGTATAAATCTTAAAGAGATTGTACATTACATAGAGAGAGTATGCAGAATAGTCTGTAAGTCGTCGTACCGGTGAACTCGATATCCGAAAGGGGTTAAGCTACGTATGCGCTAAGCTCAAAAAACCTTAATATATGGGTCTTTTCTTCCTGTACTAAATCTCTTTCCCTTTTCGCAAACCATAAGTGCTTGCGAGATTTAAACATATTTTCGCGAGATTTAAAATAATTTTTCTTCTGCTTTTTACAAACAAAATATTATGATAGTAATACAAACCTTACAAAATTAGCGGTTTGCGAAATCACAAAGACCCTATATCTTAAATACTAAGTAATATATATATATAGTATATAGTAGTATATATATATAATATATAGGGGTATGTATAGTAGTACAGCATAATATAGTTATAGCCATATAACTCTATATACTAGTACTATATAATAGGCTAATAGCTAATAGTGGAGTTCATCAGCTGATATATAGTAGCGTATATATATATACGATAGGCGGACGAAATGTTCTGAGATAAGCAGGCAATAAAAGTTACTTGAACGTAAAACGTACTAAATATGTTGCTAGAATGTATAAATTTGTTCCAAATATTTTAATAAAAAGATTAAAAATAAGTGAAGCAAAATTTTTTTTTAAAAATACTGTCCTTTTATAAAAAGATATAAACATAGGAAAAGCCCACTTCTATAAAAGATAGCTATCATTCCGAATATTTAGTAAGATTACCATACGTTATTTAATTAAATTTCTAGTGAACGTAAGAATTCTTGCTTGCTGTTCAACTGTTTTCAGAATAACTAATTTACTTTAATTATTATTATTATTATCTATTATTATTATTATTCATTATTATTATTATCTATTATTACTGATGTATTATATTATTCATTAATTATATAATCATATTTATGTATTATTAATAATTATTATTATTATTATTATTCAATTATCAAGGTGAAACGTACAAGATAGGTACCCGCATGATAATGCTCGAAATATCTAAGATAGATACAGAAGAAGGCTGATAACATATATGGAAATCAGCGTATGAAATTTGTTGGAAAAATCGAAAAAAAAAATTTTTACTTTTTTTATTTAAAGTTGGTGTTTTTCTTATAGCTCGAAACTGACGATAGGTACGTACGAGAGGAAGAGCTGAATAACATTTGTAGAATCAGCGCATGAAATATTTGAAAAAAAGCAAGACTTTTTTTTTTGTTAAACTAAAGAATACCCCAGGGTAAAACCGCAAAAGATGGCACGATAAGGTCGGGGTCTCCGCCTCCTGGGGACGACGGGTTTGGAACTAATTTCCCCCCTCCGGGAGGGTCTCCCGAACCCCCGCTCTTTGGTATTGTGGGTGTCGCGGGGGTGTTCCTGCCTCCGCCCCTCCTCACGGGGTATGGAAACGTCCCCCCCTTCTGTCCCAACCGTCGGCTCGAGCCCCCATAAAAACAGTGATTTATCACGCTGATCTCCTATATTATGTTTTTAGTTTCTCTACCTATCGTACGTTTTGGAGACATATACAGAAAAAAAATAATGTGTCGCAATTTTCCATACAGATTTGTCATACGCTGATTCCATATAATGTTATCAGTTGTTCTTAGTGTGTACCGCTATCTAGTTTTCCGAGATATCGATGCGGGGAACCGAAAAAAGTTGTCAGCTGCCATCGGCTTTCTCTCCATCTTAATTGATTATCTTTATTATTGGAACTCTTGCAAATGTCACAGTGGGTGCAAATACATTTTAACAGGTTCTTCGGAATGTAAATCTTGTCAGGTTATTATATATTATTAAGTATTCTTTCATGTTATCAGTATAATATGGGGGGCCATTGTATTATCTAATTTATTGGTATCTAGCAGCTCTGGGGTTAGCATCTCGTGGTTGAAGTAGTTATGTGCTGTCAATTCAATTCAATGGGGGACCTATTGAAAGAATTTTCTTTTTTCTAAAATCAATCAATCAATATAATTTAATAAATCAAATTAAAACGCAAAAGCAAATTATTATAGCCTCCACTATTCTTAGCTAACTCAAACAAATTGTACACTCGGCCAAGGAAGTGTCGAAATTCTATAGGAAGACGAGATACCAAACACATTATCATTACGCCTGCTTATGCATACGAGAATTGGCCCCTGTATACTTAGTAACCTATACTATTCCGTGAGAGGCAGAGTATACACCGTCATCTCTAATACGTATTATAATAATAGGATATATAAATAGTATAGTACCTTAATATAGGGTATTATAATATATTATTATATATCACATATACGATATACGTAGCACGTGTTACATATCTAATAGGCTATACGTATAAGTGATACGTTTAGGTTATAGAGATAACGTAGTATATAAGTAGATATATATATTTAATATATAGTATTCAGGCTTAGTATATAATATTATGACTCATAGAATAGTAATATACGCTTTATAGTGGTATTATATACTATAGGATATATATATACTTTATATATATATATTATAGTTATAGTGAATATATATTTATATGATATATATATGATATATATATACATCGGATCTATACTGGATAAAGCATAAACGCGGTAATAAGATAGAGTTAAGGTAACTAAGGACTAAGCGGGGGTATAAGCGTGAGTAGTTGCGCCATCCGATGACAATCACAGGTTACAGTCAGCGAGACTGAGTACGATAATTGTTGCGGCGAGACCTATGTACGGCTATGATGATACTACAGACGGTAGCGTACTTAATAGCTTAGATAGATGAAGAGGAGCGGTACGGGCAGGGCATAATTGTCGTTAAGTGGATGCATGATTATCATGTGCTATTTTTTCAGTATAGGTTTGAGTTCTTACGTGTTACTCGATTGAAGTACTATTACACATAAATATTTTTGAGTGTCTGACGTGGAGACAGAAATAAGAAAAATAGTTTAACATCAGAAAAATGGGCAGCATCTCCCGTAAAAAGGAGTGTTGCAGGCGCCATGGTAACTAGAAAACTATAAATTACAGGATAGAATGAAATGTATGGAGCACTTGTTTGTATTTCAGCCAAGTATCTGGCTTACATTCGAAGACTAAATTAAAAGAGAGTTATTCGCTTATTCTAACAGTATTGTATGGTAATCGACTCCTTAAATATTAAGTAAAAATGAGCTTAGATCTGAATATTAGGTGGGCAAGAGCACAGCTCTGGATGTGGGACCTGTCGGAAGACGAGATCGGCCATGTAGTCGTATCGAAGGAGCTAAATGTGTTGCCCAAAAGATTTTTAACTTGAGCGTGTTGAGAGTAAGAGTTATTACGGTTTTCTGTGGTTTAACTCCTTTTTAAGGGGGTTCGTAGCAGATGGAGAGCGGACACACGAGGGCGACGACGTACACTCGATCCCCCGTCGTAACCCGGGAGCCCGACGTAGAGTGGCCCCCTGGAACACCGACGTAGCCAGAGCTACCTGATTCCAGATCGGTATTCTTGTGGTTTACGCACGTGGTTTCTCCAGTAGTTTTAACAAACCATAACAAGCTAGCCTAGGCATTGTTTGGGCACCGCAGATGTTGTGCGGTGCATGTCATCGGCGTGGGAATTGGAGGATAGGAGGGGAAGCATGCCGCTTCACGAAGTTATTCACAAGAAACACTGGTACGATTTTTGTCAACACGGACTTATTTTAAGAATTGTTCGATTTTGGTACTTTATTAAGCTATATCACCATAGTATGATATTTTATATCTTTGCCACCATTATAAATTAGCTCTGCTGGATCGTGATTACTAATAATGATATGGATATTTCAGCTGTGGTTGCGAATTACAGTGGCCTGAACTTTTTCGGAGAGATGGTGGCGAGCCTAAAGAATTGGTGCAATCATATTCAGTAAAGAAATTACAGCGTACTTTCTTAAAGAAGATCTTACAGTTTGAGGACCTGCCCAGGCGCCCCGATGACAGGATTGGGAAAGTCGGAGAATATCTTGGTTAAGTGTGAAAGTGCAAAAAAAACTCCTCAGCAGCTTAAAAGAAGGATGAACAGTGTTTACCGGGCCCAAAGTTGACTGAGTTCATTCTAGTGTAGCGTTGAATAATTACTTCGGCATCGTACGATTAAGTAAGAGGGGGTTATGCGTTGCGTTTTAACCTGCCTTTTTAATTTCCAGGCATGATATGTTTTATGTACAGGATATAGCACGGCGCAAAGATTGGCCAGGAATTTTACTTGGAGACAGGCATGTAAAGGTAAGACGAACTGACAGAATCTAAGCACCCTATAAAACAACTGACATTTTTGTAATCTGAGGTAGAATGAGGAAGAATTGAAATTTGGTTTTTGGTATGCTTATCTTTTATTATGTTTATTTAATTTTTTATGTGTAATAGTGTGGCGAGGAGTCATTGGGATCATCAGAGCGTCGAGAGCGGGAGAGCTAGAAGCGCGCCCGTCCAGCATGTGCCAGAATCACGAGGGGCTCCTAGTGAGGAGCTTCGCAGAGATGGCTGCCGGCGACAGTCGCGGCCTCTCCAATCTTGGCGAGTCGATGACACGTAGGAGGGGAGCACTTGCACTATATTAGTGTTATAAGCAGTAACAACGGACGAATGGCGGAAAGGGAACAGATAGAAATAGAAACGTGTGCAAGAGCGATATTATCGTGAACTGATGTACGTAGAGCAATATCGAACAGTGTTTTGCATGAATATAACGCGCTTGCTTCAGAGACGGTAGAGTGGTGCGTAGCTGGTGAAAAGGCGAATAGCATATATGTAGCCCACTAACAATTTCTGGACGCGTCAGACTGAGAGACGGGTTTAGAATTCTTACTAGTGTTGCGCAGTTTTCTGCGGGCTTTTGTCGTGCAATTTTACAGTTATATATGATGGTTAGAACATGTTTAACGAAGTCTGTTCGCAGAGCATGATGGCCAGATTGTGATGTATGAGCTGGTGAGCTCTGTTCAGATACACTTCAATTGTACGGTGCATATTATTATTACAATTTTCTGAACCTGAACTTCAATAGGAGAAAGGTGTAGTGCTTATTAATCAAAAGTTAATAGCTATTTCTAGAGTGTAACACTTGTGTAGTCTCATCTAACTTACACGCCCTGTCCTAAAGAAACTCTGACGCCACAGAAAAGGGCTGTATATGCAAACAAACGCGATTAAGGAACGTAAAACATGAGTATTGCAGGCGGTCTTGAACCGTGGACATCTCTGATCTAGCTGCCGGTGATGCAGACGTAGGAAGGAGAGGGTCGTGAAAAGGCCGGTGATTTCTGTGGGTGTAGGAAACGCGACATTGGCTAGGAATCTTCACTGGTCGGGTAGTATGATAGCTTTGGCCCGAGCGTCGCGAGGATGGGCACTTGGATAAGGAAGCACGACAAACAACAGGAGATCAGAGGTGCTGATGGAGGCTATAGCATGTGTGTAGTAGAGCCGTGCGCGGTGCCCTGCGTGTATGGCACGCTCGTCACACGTCGCCAAGCTCCCCTTTGGGGATGTTCCCCTCCTCTCTTTGCTTACCTATGTCCTAGTTTCGCTTTTCAAAATCGGCTGACCAAATTAGGGGCTGGTTGTTCGATTGGGTTGGAGGGGTCGGGGCAAGCTTCTTCTCATTTCGGTCAATATGATGTCCCCAGGCAGGGGTTCTGGCTTTATGGCGTGGTGGCGGGCTGATGCGTTGGACTTTGCTGTTAGAATGAGTGCTGTCGTCACCTGGCACACGTCGTGACTATCGCGAGCCGGTGCAGTACGATGACGCCGCGGCCGGGCGTCATTCTTCAACCTCCATTTCAATTCCTGCGTCCTCTTATATTCTAGAATTTACCCTTCGTCTCAATCTTTCCGATTCTATTCTCTTCAGATCTGGATAGAATTTCCGGATGGGTGCGTCCTGAACCTTGTGAAATTTCCAGTTCTTTAAAAACCAACATCTAACGAAATCTCCGACGTCGCTAAGGACCACCCGAGGGTTGTGACTTCCTTAGGACTTGCCGTAAAGCTCACGTGTGGAGAGGCTGATGCCGAGACACAGGTCCATCGAGTCTCTTCCCCGGTTGACAATGAAGTAGGACATCGTGGCCTTAACAGATAAACAAACAAATGTCTTGGAAACCTCCTCACTCAACACGACGGTTGCTAGGGCGGGCACTCAAAAGAAGATAGCACCAGGTAACGTAAGTACGTGACGGAACGATTTCTTTGATCCAAAAGCGAAATGGCTCAGGGACCTTCTCTGTTCGACTTAATATATTTCCTTTGGTGTTACTATTTTTAATCGTGATCTTCTTGGAGATTAAACTCCTTAACATTATGCCCTTTTTGAAACAAGCTTCTATAGTTGGTTGTTGCTGATGTGCCTTAGAGATTATTCTATTTAACAGCTCGAACATTACGTGGGTCTTGTAGTACTGAGAATGCAAAGTGTAATTTTTTCGTTTGGTCATGGGTGTCGTGTAATAAGAGTGTGCAGAAGCTACTAGATAAAACGATCAGCTGGAGAGTACATCCTAGTTTTCAGCATTGGTCGATTTTCAGTGTTGTGGTCCTGACGAGGGACTGCTGAGAATATATGGCGAGCTGTTAGTGTTAGCCTGCAGTAGCCGAAGGTGAATGTCTGCTATATGGATAGCCTCCTTCAGTTAAGTGGTACTTGTATTCGAGAGTGCGACGGACTATGGCGCTTCTAGCTACTCCGAGAAATAGAACGTACGAGTTCTTAGGTTTTGCCTCCGAAACTTTTTTCGAGAGATAAGTACACAAAGACGACTATTGAAGAAGAGAATGAGGATGTGGCCTGTGTACTCTGGAAGATTAGTCATTTACCTAATTATCTAATGTCTAATTAATGATATATAGGATGGAAAGTCGAGCGTGAGAGGACGACGCTGGATAAGGATAATAGTCGAGCGAAAGCGAGAGTCGTTGCGTCTTTCTCTAATTGCTATAGGCTGGATGAAAGGTTACTGGTACAGGCCACTCTGTGACATTATAGGAGAGTTTCCTACAGAGACAGAAAGGATGGTCTCCATTGTGATACCCAGAAGAATCGGTTAAGGCATTTTTGTGCATCTGACTGAGGAAGAGTTTTACTAAAAACATACAAAAGAATTATCTTGTACCTCAGAGCAGATGTTTTACAGAAAGAGCGTATATAAAGCCGTTCTTTGTACGCCAGTTTAAGCCTCTTCTTCATGTGGAGAGATATATGTAGGTGAGGGTAGTTACTGGGTGATACACGAGTAAATTTTAAGCGTATCATTTTAAGTTAACATTGTTAGTATGGAAATAGGATGAAGATACAGTTTCATGAGAATTATTCAACTGTGTATTAAAGGAAATTCTGAGGAAGCTGACAGGGGAAGATAGGAGTATAAAGATATATGGATGGTGCTTGTCAAGTTAGACAGCAATGAATGGCTACCTTAAATATAACGGCGAATGCGATGCTCAGAAGACAGCATGGGTTAGGGTAGAGTAAGTTGATGATCGAATGCACATACTATATAACAACCATCCGGCAAGTTCCACGCCGGAGGGGGATGGTCGGGAATCGTTTCAGGGACGAACACCGGGTCGGTTGTGATAGACGCCTTGGGACGCAGAAGCGAACGTGATCTACGAACTTGCAGAGAGACTCCTGTACTGATGGGGAGCAGATGGGGCGGTGGCGCCGAGCGAAAGCACTACTGACTACTGCCGACGCTGGTCTAAAGCATAAACAAAGGTACTGTAATATATCATACCCGTTATAATTGAATAGTTTTGGACAGAATTTAACTCGCATCGGGGATAGTAGATTGCTCTTTCATGTTGACTGTTACAGGAGATGGCGCTTACGAGACTTTGTGAGCATTTGATGTATGGCCCAGTATCAGACGAAGAACTTGAGAGTTGGACCACTGGAGCGAGGAACGCATGGCTGGCTCATTAAATCATTATATGTGGAGCATTGGATGAGAGTAGGTGGTGAGCATGCATAGTCACCTTATGAGTGTATTTCGATAAGGCTGCTCAGGAGATGTGAGGTTTATTTCCACGCTCCTCATTATACAAATTAGGCTATATGCTAAAGAAAACTGTATATTCTTAAAGAAATACGAAACAAAAAATGAGCTAGGAGTAGGGAACTGGAACTGATCGGAAATAGACTCGCTTGTTAACTTATTTCTCCATAATTATGGGAGCTGGGAGCCGAGCTTGGCTCTGTGTACAAATTTGCGGATTTGCACTGAAAGACTAGTGGTCTAGCTAAGTTGAAACATATTCTTGAAACTTTAAATCATATTGAATGACAGGTGTTGATTAATATGTAGAATTTTTACTCTTAGCATTTCAAGCTTGCAGTTCTTTATAAGAGGTAAGTTCATGGGACAATGGGTATCCTTAGATATAAAGTCGCTTCCTAACAAGATAGAACCTCGGTAAGAGCATGTATCATCAACTACGCAAACGATGACATTAAAAAAATATTTGTTTATTAAAAAGGGCAATATTATATTCCTTAAAAGTTTCAATTGGTTATTGGAAATTGAATTTAAAAATATGACTGTTTGTAAAAGATTTACGGTAGTTAACTGACTAATTTTACGGTATAAAGATCCTTTTATGAGCGAAACGGAGGATCTATTATCGATCGAGCCTATAGTATTTTAGTAGGTATTACTGAAGTGGTTCCTATCATAATAGTAAGTGGTAATCCCATAATAGATCCATTTAAATCATTAATGCTTTGAGGCTCGAGACAAGGTTACAAGGATGAATATTCTATTCTATTCTATTCTCTTGATGACATGTATTAACAGTAACAGTTAATAAAGAATTATTTTCAGTATCATTACTAATGTAAAAAATATCATATAAATTTGTAGCTAACTCATTAATATGATTACGCGTATAGTCTTTCGAATGTAATAGCTCGTTATAGTTTACAAATAATAGCCTTTTAAAGCGTTTCGTCAGCATTTTTATGTGACTACAGTAGAAGGTAGTGTTAATATTTGAATAATCATCCATATTTTGAATGCACTTTTGGAGTGTCATAAATCTTTCTCTAAACTTATGAGAATATTTTTCATTTATGAAAAATATGTCATCCGCATGTTGCCTTTGCGATGTTCTGCTTCGTGGAAATAAATTTATTATTGCTAAGTAATATAACGTATACCTAATATATTCACTAATTCTCACTATTAAATAATGACTCACTTTCTATCTTATCTTTATGCAAGACGGATATGAAAAAAATAATTAGGAGAAATGGAAGTGAAGCGCGAAGAAGAAAAATCAAAGGTAGGAATAGGTAGCTTGGGTAACATTTTATTTCCATCAGCTATAGTAATCACTGCAGGTTCTAATTTGTCTTTAAGATCTACAATTCCCACTGAATTTTTGTGTTCTAAAAGAAGAAGAAACAGTAGATAAAGCATTGGTAGTAGAAGTAGTAGAAGCAATTGGAAATATAGTAGCATTAGTGGTAGAAGAAGAAGCAGTAGTAGTAGAGGTAGTAGTAGTAGCATTAGTAGTAATAGTAGCTGTAGTTGTAGTACTAGGCGTAATAGTATTCATCTTTGATAAGAAGGATGAAATAGACGGGCGAGGGGTGTAAGAGGTGATGAATAGATATAATCCTCGTCGAAGTTCTCAATGATGCTTTATAACTTTTAAAATTACTTCTTAATACTGCTTAGTGTTCTAGTGCATGGATCATGGATATGCAGTGTTTTATGCCTTAAAATCGGGATTTCTCAAGAATCCAAGACACAGTCAAGATTGACACTCAATAGATCTTAAGTCTGGAAGGAAGTTCGAAGAATCCAGGTTCGAATCCTGGCAAGGTCGCCAAATTGTATCCAAAGGTTCTAATGGCTAGTAATGATGCGAAACTTTTTATAAACTTTATTCTAAGTTATCATAAGTAAAATTTAACAGTTAAAATTGAAGGTTAAAAATTTTAAAATTTTAAGTCAATTATAATGTTAAAAATTATAAAAATATAAAAAATAAAAATTACATAAATCAATAATCCTCAAATATTATGTTATTTGAGCAAATAAACTTTTTTTCCCGTTATAGCCCTCAGCTCTGTATGTCATCAGAAACTCTTGAACGTACCATATAACGAAGTTAGGTATAATATATATATATATATTGATCTACTTTGCTGTATATATATAGTATATATGATAGGTATCTAGTCTAGTTATAAGCTATACGATAGCTATACTGAAGTAAATAATGTAATAGTACGCTATATATATATTGAATCCATTTCCTTTATAACAATAGATACATAAGTTGAGTCACGAAAATAATTAGGTATATTTCTTTTAAATAAATATATTTTTAGGGGGAAAACTTTGCATGTCTTCACTCATCTATTGTCTTTAATCTCCCTTCAATTGTTTATCACTAGGCGGCGGAAACACCCGTGAGGGACATAACCAACTCTTTGGTAATAATGATGTTGTTTAATATCGAGATATACTGTCATCGATGCGCATATCATGTGAAATAGAATATACGTATGAGTAGTATATTATATTATATATACTATATAGCTATAGTAATATATGCAACAAATGGCTATAATATATATATAACTACGTGTATCAGTATAACTATAATATAGAACGTGGATATATATATTAGGACTTGCCGAATAAACTCATTCTCTGCAATCCCTAAATAATCTAAGCGATATAAACGACCTCCATCACTGGACTTATATATATATATATATATATATATAAGCTATATTGTAATAGCGCTATAATAGCTAAGTACATATGGTAGGAGAGCTCTAAGTAGCGTACGGCAGTATATAAAAAGTAAATATAAGAGTCATATTAGGAATTATATTAGCCTATGAAGAGTATACGAATATAAGCTACTATAGTTATAATACTATATAGTAGATTATAGTATATGGTATATACTAATATATATAACGCAAGGATGAATGCGATAAAGGAAAAAGGTCGAAAAGTTGAATTAAAGTTGATTAGAACGGAGAGAGATAACTCTGAACGAAAAACGGGAAAATAATAATGTTGTTATCCGTAAGCTGTATGACTTTAAGATTTGACGCCGTAGGCTAACCGCCCGGACCTTATGTGGAGTATAATGACTGGAAGTGGATAACGTGGCAGCTCTAACCACTTAGATATAATGAAAGCTCCAAAAGTTTAAAAAAGGTTCTAAATTCTCTTCAGGGAATTCGAGAAAGATTAAGTTCGTGGAATAATCATATATATATAGTATATATACGCTGTAATAATAGTAATATAGTAGACGTATACGTACAAGTTACAGCCTAACGTCGTATACTGACTCAGGGATGACATGGTAGTATATATATTATAAGTGTATAATAAGTATGTATGAGGTATAGAGGAGTATACTCTAGTATTATATAAGCAGCTATGTCTATGTAATATATATATTCATACATATATGATATAGTAGGTCTGGGGTAGACGTATAGTGAGGTAGAGTTACTATGATATTACTAGCGTAGTATAAGTATATATATATATATACCCGGCTTAAGGGTACACCTCAATACCGAGTATGTAGTATAGGTATAGCTGATATACTATACTATATAGTAGGATATATATAGTTAGTATAATTTTATAATAGTATACTATAGTAGTAGTACATGTATGTTATGGGCTGTTGGTTATGTCTGGCTGTTGTATTGTGCACCGGTGAGGAGCGAGCGAGCACAGCAACATCAACCAACGCATATGTCAACCACTCACAAGCAAGTAACACATGACGTAGCATTATTCCATGTAATTAAGGTGACACAGTACGTGCTGTAAATGTGGCACCACAGCAGATGGACCAAACACTAACACAATACTACAACAGTCACACGAGGGCGGTGTTTAGTGGCGCCAGAGTCAAGAACTCTTGCTGATGAGATGGCCCAAATTGATTACACAGGGGGTGCAGCCCTTAAATGCTTGCCGTCCAAGATGCTACTCTATGCACTACTGCACTAGCATTTATACTGACGGTGCCTCCATCACATGCCATGGGGTACGCCAAAATGAGTCTGTGACAGGAATACCAGCAACGAGTGTAATATCCCAGCTTAAAGGTGTTTCAGTTTTTTTCTTCTCAGGGGAAAGGCTCTTGCATGGTCTAAGGAGTTGTCAGATGATTTGAAATTTATCGATTAGTCAGAAAGAGCGAGTTGTTGAAGCCGAGTAATTCAGATAAAAGAAAGATCAATCTTAACGAGAGTGATAGCCAGATATGAGCTAAATAAGTGGGTTCTGATACATGTTGTAGTCATTCTGAGGTTCGTGACTAACGTTGACTAGAGGAACAATGCTCGTTACAAGAGAACTGTACCTAGCCCTATGAAAAAGAGATTGAAAACTCTGACGAAAGGAATCAGTCCTTCGACTATCCACTGGATTTCTAGGCGAAAAGTGGATAGTTGAACATGACCTACTTTTCAGATATAGTTTGCTGAATTGATAAGTTCAATAAATACCTCTACGAATGGCCGTGAACAAACTATTATTGGCTTAGCAGATAAATTGCAAGTGAATAATGAGAATATAATCTGGTGGAAAAAAAACAAACAAAGTAAAGTGTTTTCTTTCCCGACATTAAACCTCTTTCTGGAAAATGGAAACGTTGAGTATGCAGAGTAGATAAACATGTGAAGCAAGAATCACCATCTGTAAGGAAATTAAATCTGTCGGTATAGATCCGCTACATTGCCAGAAGCAAATGGTCACGTATCTGAGGTGCTTTGTGCATTCACTTGACTTTGGAAGTTGAAGGACTGTGCCCTACAAGCAAATTTCGGAGCACTGTCACTCTCTACGGAAGAGTTCATCTGAACTTCAAATTAATAGAGTACATTTTACGGCGCAGTTGTCTCAAAAAAACAAAAGGCATCCAACTTTGGATGTAAAAGATTGAAAAAAAGAAAAGCCCACTCTAGTTAGCGAAGCTAATGCAGAGGAGCTGACACCTTTCTATCTTTCGAGTTACCTACGCTATGTGAGAGAACTGGGAACTTTTCGACACTTCCTGTCATGAAGAATTAAGATTATGAGAGACCGAACCACAACCAGGGTCAATGTGACTGAGATGCTGCCGCTTTCGGGAAGATAAACGACCATGATAACTTAAAGAGCCTTCAGCAATAGCGCAATAGCGTACTAAACTATCGTTCTGTTTTTAATTGATCAACATTTATAAAAGTTTTACGAGTAAATATTATTTATGTCATTGTTTCACAATTAACTATTATTCGAAAATAAATATTTGTATTCTCATAACAAAAAATTACCGGTATTTACCATTATAACTAATATTTCAATTAGGCATCTGAAAGTTATGTTCCAAAAAAATTTATATTATTTATTAAGGAAACAATTAAATGATAGAAGTCTTCTACAACTCCTACTCCGATTTTTTTGCTTGAAAAAGGAAAAAAGAAAAAAATCTCCAATGTAAATAAACTCCGTCGGTTGAAGACCCTATCCACTCCACAGAAAGGGCGTCCTTAAATCCAACTGGCTCTATAATAGGCCCCCTATACATTAGAGTTCGTTGGGTTTACGGACCCCCTTTATGAGGAGTGGATAGGAATTTTGCTTCGACTGGAAGAAGATGAGAAAATTTCATCTTTTGCCCCTTTTTTGAGGAAGAAGCAAAGTTACTTATCATCTAGATTTGAAAATATTTTGCCATTTTATTTTGATATGGAATTATTTAACAAAAAAATTTAAAGTAGCTTCCACAAAATATTTCAATTCTGCCTAAAGATCCCTCAAGTTCGAAAGCGAGATTTTTCAATGACCATAAGACATCAAAGATGAACTAAGTATAAAAGAGCTTGAGAGCAACTGTTTTCTTTCTAACTTTAATGGGAAAAGGAATCAAGGAAAGCAAATCTGAAAAGAAAAGTCAGTTTTTAAATCGCTTGGAAGGCTGTAAGCCTCCAGGTTTAAGAGGTGGTTGAATTTAAAGATATCCTTCCTGAAGAATGGACAGGACTCTTCTACGAAGGAGTTTATATGAAAAATTTTTTTCTTTTAGTTTAGATTAGAAGAAAGGCAAGTTAATTAGTTATCATCTAGAATTTGATATTTATTATGACTTATAATATGGTTATATTTTAATGTGAAATTATTTAAAATAAATATATTAATAATAATAATAATAATAATAATAATAATAATAATAATAATTCAATCAATTGAATCGTCGTTCTAATAATAGACTGATAGATAGCAATAATGGTAATAATAATAATAATAATAATAATAAATTATAATGTCAAACAATAATAATCGTAGCATGCAATAATTTTACACCAAATGTTGTGGTTTTTACAGTAAGTATTTTAAGATGGCGTTTGAAGCTGTATACCAGATAATAAAAAGCAAAGAGCAAACTGGAAACAAAATACGACATATCACATTAAGATTTTTGCTTGAAAACAACTTCCATATTTTGTTCTTCTTCTTCAGATATTTCATCGCCGCTTCTGCAGGATTTTTCTTCTGTTTTTCATTAAACGGACCCACAAATGGAGAAACGATAGTCGGTTCTTCATCATCGTGGCTTCTAAAAGAATTATATACGTTATACAGTAGCTGTCTAGAGGCGGCATGAGTATATATATATAGTATATATACAGCGGTATTAGGATGTATATTTATTATAGTGTATGCGATGATAACTAACAGTAATACCTATAACCGTGCAATGATTACGCGTATTAATATATAAGATAATGTGCCTCAACCATGATTTGAGGCGCTATGCATAATTAAGGTAGTATACGAGGACGTTTTCTACGGTATGCAGCATAGGTATAGGTAAGTGTTAGGTTAGTGATTAGCCTATATAGTCGGCATAGGTGAGAGGGGGGAGGACTATATTAGTACATAGGGGTGAGGGGAGTGGTGAGGGTTGTTTGATGTATTTAGGTGGATATATAGGTAGATAATAGTAGTAGGAATAGTATATACTTATGTTGTTGGATGAAGGAAAAGTTGATGAAGGAATCCATATATATATATATATAGTATATTATATGATATATATAATATGATATATATATATATGGTATATATATAGTAGTATACTATAGCATGGATATGGTATAATAAGTTAACTATAGTATACAGGTATATAGTAGTAGTATATTGATATATATATTATATATATTATATAGTACTTACTTTTCTCATTATATAGTACTTACCTTTCTCATTATATAGTACTTAATATAGTGCATAGTAGCGACTATAGTTAATAGTAGTAGATGAAGAAGGGATAGTAGATATTATATATATATAGTATTATGATTAGAAGGAAAAGGTTGAAGACAAAAAGAAAGAGAGCAAAAACGCAATATCTGCATGTCACCCGCGTCCTTAGAAAGGGGCTGCTGCCCGTAAGTGGTGATATATACAATAGCGTACTATGAGCTAGTATGACATGAATATAGTGACTAGTATATATACTTGCATAAGCCGTAGAAGTATTCAGAGGGTGACACATACCGGCGTATACTATATATAAGTACATATAGGGAATGATCAATAGAGCTACGTAAGTATATAAGCTAGAGTTATATATCATATATTATATAGAAGCAGACAGAACAGAAAACAAACAGAAAGCAGGAAACAGACAGAAACAAGAGCAGAAAAACAGAACGCAACAGCCACCAGCAACAGCTAGCAGCACAGCACAGCACAGCACAGCCAGCACAGCACAGTAGTAGAAAGAACAGACGCAAGTCGGAAAAGAAAGTCCCCTTTTACCGTCCGCTTATATACCCCCCAAGGTGAGAAGTCGTCGCAATTAGAAAAATCTAACCTGAGACTTTGTGAGACCGGCGTACGGACCCTCCACTGTGGGTAAGTTCTCGTCAAATGTCTGCGGGCGGTCATGCGCCTTCGGGCAATGGCCCACAATAACTACCCCTTCACGGAATCACGCTGCTGCCATATGCTACTCCTGTGGTATGCACCTTCATTCTCTCATCATCTGCGAAACTTACAAGTATGTCCTGCATCTCAGGGCATTCCTTTACTGACTTAAGTTACTTATTCTTCTTCGGTTTCGCAGCAGTTGATTCCCAACACACTCACCACTTAGCATCCGCTTAACCAACCGCATCATCCATCCTTTCCATATTACCAATACTATCTTCAATGTACTCTTTTTATTCTCTCATTTACGACTCTTTTTTCACACCACATGCAATCCCACCGAATCGCGATCATTCTCATTTGTACATGCAAATTGTTTCTCGCAACCTAAACGACCCTTAGATCTGCCATCGTGAACGATTGTACCGCTAGATTTTCAGATACCTCTTATTCCAGAGCCATAGATTCACTACTATACATTAACACTAGTAACAACATACCCTCATGCAAAACTCTGGCACACTCAATACTTAGTCTCTTCACATCCACCAAGGATTTAATTGCACCAGTCACCTTCCTACCATTCACAACTTTCCTACTACCTTCTGCATCATCCGCGTTCCCTTTTTTTTTTCATCCAACACATATGCTAAATATTTCGAAAATCAGATATATTGTTTGCGAGTTGCTCACTACCTAACAAATGACTTCACAACAAGCGGATTCTCCTCACTATACTACCATAACCTTACTCTGCTCTACATTTATTTTCAGAAGAACCAATAAACCCCTCTGACCAAACCTTTCAAACTCTCTTCAGATTCACTACACAAAACCAAATCATCCGCATGCAATAAGCAAGGAACCCTTCACTTTCTTCCATTCTTCGTCTTTCTAACATCTTTCCATGCCGTTCCCACCTCTAATTCTTTCATAACCCCATCCATATAGAAATTAAATAACCAAGGAGAATAATAACACATCCCTCCCTCACTCCGCTATTATATTAAACCAATTCACTTCGACTCCCAAATTTAGGTGTGATGTTACAGGCAACGGCGTGTCATGTATCGTACTTAACACTGTTGATACGCACATTCACGGAATCCTACAGCCAGCCAACACACATTATATAGTATATATATGTAATATATATTATACATATATATAATATGCTATATAATATTATACTATATGCGTATACTATATAGTTAAACCGATAGGCGAGTATATATATAATAAGTAGTATATATATATATAGTATGATACATAGATGGTATGGTATTATATATTATAAATATAACAAGTAAGTAGCGGGTAGTATATATAAATATATACATATAGTGCTTTACTGCTATATAAATATTAATATAATATAAGTATGAGGCGTATATATAAGACGTCAGAGAGCAATGGGCTCACTGCGCCCGTATCAAGCGAGTAGGTAGGCGCTTTACTTAGAGTAGAGAGAGTAGGATAAGTCGCATATATATAGATAATATACTGAAGATATAAGAGCGTATCATCATCACATTCCTCGCGAAGTCCACTGCGCGCATAGGGCTGCGCTCGTTGCGGTGAATGATACTTATTGAGAAATGAAGGAATAGATATCACCACCATTGCAGGTTGAAAATATCAAGAATGGGTTAGAAGACGAGGTTGGCTAGTTGTGGCAAGCCCAATTGGACCTGCGACTCGCGCCATTGACGCGGCAGCATGAACAAGCCGATGATGTCGAGTGTCATATAACTGGATGAACCGAACGAGTCTTTGAAACGGCAGCCTTCCTCTTCTTAAATTTTAATTTAAAGTTTAATTTTTTGTTTTTATTTTCTAACTTTAATATTGCATTTCATATATATATTATTAATCTTAAACATGCCATTTTTGTCCCCTTAGTTTTCGACATTGGTTTCATTTTATTTATAAAAAAGATATTACAATAATTAATTTTGAGCTTCACAAAAAAATTGACAATTATAAAAATTTTATTATTAGTTATTATTGAATTATATTATTTATTATTTTTATTATTATATTATTGTTATTTATTAATTGTATTATTCATTCATTGATTATTATTATATTATTATAAAATTCAAATGTGCGCGAGCGTTGCCGAGTAAGTTGTTACACGGCAACGCTCGCGTACATTTTATTTTATTATTATTTTAAAAACATTTCAAATGTGCGCGAGCTTTCCGTGTAACAACTTATTCGCGCTCAGCGCGAGTAAGTTGTTACACGGCACGCTCGCGCACATTTTATTTTATTATTTTATTATCTAACTTTTGGAAGATTTTTTTTCTTGTTAAGTTGTTATTATTTTAAATTTTTATTTCTGATTTTATTAATATTTATTTAATGTATGCTTTTATTTTAATCTTATTTTAATTTATATCATCTTTATCTAAATATTCAAATATATAAGTATATCTAACTATACTGTCTAGAATATAATACCTAATACCATATATAGTATATAATATATATATTATAATGGTATAGTATATAATAAGTAATAATATTTAATATATAAGTATATAATATATATATACGAGATATAATACGATAGTTAATATAAAGGGTTAAATTATATATATAAAAAACTTATTATAAAAATAATAACAGATGATAAATAAAAGTCATACATATAGTACTTTACATATTTAGAAATCATTGTATTAATAATATTTACGCACATATATGTACCGCGAGCGCAGCGAGCGAAGTGGGTGGGCAAAGGGCGCCCCATGTCAGAGCGTAGGTCGCTTTTCAGGCAGGCTTGAAACGCTTGCCGTTTCAGCGTCGCGTAAGTGACGTTGCTGTACTTATTAAAACGGTCAAAAGAATATGTCGAAATAAACTGGTAGCTGTCTCCATAATTAGATTCAATAAATACATTTTTTTTCAATTTTGGCAATTATCAAAATCCATATACTATTATAGAGTATTACTACCGAATACTATATGAATATATATTACTATACTATATATAATAGATATTATAGTAGTATTAGTTTAGCTTATGAAAATTAATCGTATAGATATCTATTAGGTATAGTATATATATTCATGGCAACATATATTATCATATACTAGGGTATTTTAGATTCCTCGTTGGATCCAAATCCCGATAAACATTGCATTATTGTGCAAATATTTAATGATTTGATTCTATGTTAGTTTTTTTTTTATTTTTTTATGTTCTTTGAGAGGCTTCTATGTTACTGTAAGATCGCAGTCTGCAGACAATAAATGAAGGAAACTGTCGGGGAGGGCTCGTTAAGGGTGTTGTTTTGGTGAAATAATAGATGTAGTTGGAGTGAGTGACCAGTACAAGCAGCCCGAGTACGCACCGCTACAAAGGGTTACAGCGAAATTCCATTCGGTGCGCGGCTTAGAGCGCGCACACGCACGAGCCGTACGGGTCAGCCGAAGGTATGAAACGGTATGTGAGGTGGTTATTTACATATAGCACCACATGTACATATACATATATAGTATAGTATGTATATTACTAGTAGTAACTATCAGTGTGAAATTTATCAGTGAGTATAATATTAATATATGATATGATGTATAACTATAGGGTGTAGGTAGTAGTAGTGGAGTCAGGGGATAACGTACTAGGTAGGTATACTATATAAGCTATGGTCTAGTTGTAGTATATATATATCATCTACTAGTATATATGAGCGGCAAACGCACACACACGCAATACAACAAACAACATATCACACACACGAGCGTTCGGTTCATCGACGTTCGGTGAGGGGTTGCTTATTCCTACATATAAATTACATATACAGTATATATATTTAACATACGCACACACACAACTTACAATAGTCCTATGCTGTCTGTTTGGGCTTCACCTCCCTCCTGTCGCTTACACCCTGTACTCTGTTCTTGCATCGGACTAGCTTCGCTTACCCTCAGCCCTTCGCTTACCCCCGCGCCATCCGCACCACCAACGGCGAAACCGCCGCGTTGACCCGCACTGCGCCACCGTTTGAGCTGTGAAGGTCGCCTACCCGGCCTTATAACAAACTTTATTTTAATGGTAAATAGTGGGCTCAATAATATTTGATTAATATATAA
>JABUQX010053356.1:0-19046 GCA_015478945.1 Trachelipus rathkii
AAGGAAATAGAGGGAAGATATAAATATCCATTAAGAACATAATTTTCAAAATTTTTTTTCACCCTCTATTTTTGAACAACTATCTTCTTAGTGTGCATCTACTTTCTCGAGTATATCGCTTAATTACAGTAAGCATACCATATTCTCTGCTCCTTATTATACGTTGTGTTTTAAATATAACAAAAAAATTGTCCTTTCTTTGTTAAACTATCCCCATTAATAGAAATGATAAAATAAAAGATATAAATCTGTTTATGTCTCCCATTTCTTTCTCCTCATTTGTTACAAACATATTGTTCATTTCTTGATATTCCGCAATGGCAAACGTGAATAGTATTCCACGAATCGTTAAATATACATTCATACTATCTTTGCTTCTGTAACCTTCATAATCGATAGGGATAATTTCTCTTCGAAGGTATATAAAATACACATTAATAAGATCAAACTCACATAATAGCTAGTAATCAAAAATCATCTTTTTGTCAATTAAGTCAATTCTCCTTAAAGCATATATTAACATGTTTTCTTAAACTTGATTACCACACGAATATTACTTTGTTGCATTCTTTGTAGCTAATCATTCCCTATGCGTAGTTTTTTCTCGAGAAAAGACAATATAATCAAAAGTACTTAATATGCCATCTGAAAAAGTTTACTTTCAAAATATTTTACTTCTTTTGAATTTTTGGAACAATTTTGTTACGATGATTCCACGAAATTTATTAAAATAAATTGTTAGCTTTATTTTCTCTTGATCTTCCACCAAACAAAATATAACCCTATCACATAAAACTAATTTTCATAAAAATTTCTCTTCTGACTCACTCATTAAATTAGATTAGGGTTTTTACTTGTATCTGCAAGATTGGACATTCTCCAAACGATATGTTCACTTCCTAGTTTTCTTGTTAGTTATCGTTAGTTTCGCAGCAGAACAAATAATAAAATATCATTAGACAAAAAAAATCAAAATAATTTGATAAATAATTGTTTCTCACTATTTTTATGTCAAACAATATATCCTCTAGCAGTAAATGCCTGATTCCACGAATGTTATTAGTTTTCTGTAGCTATCGCTTTACCCCCAGAAATATTAGATAGTATATAAAACCTACCCTCGGTCAACCCTACACGCTAATTTGTTAATGTTCATATATTTCTCAACTTTTCACTCGTATCGGCCTCATCGGGCGATCTTCAATTAAGTCGAAGGTGCTACAGGCTAAATTCCGAAAAAAAAAATTGAACAGAGAACATTTCCTATTTTACTTAGGGGAAATATTTTCTACTCTCTGTGATTTTTAGATTCTCTTTAACTCACTCCTATTATGATCTTTTCCGGCTTATACTCACTTAGATTCTCGAGAAACTGCGACGTCACACTATTACATGTCTTCACTATCGGTTTTATATGAACGTTTATTAGTCTGAGCTTTAAGAACAGAATAGATATTTTTTATCAGAAAGCATTTTTGTGCGGGAATTATCCCCTGCAGATATTTGCGATTCCACGACGTTTATAGCGTGCCTCGCAATCAGCTTTAGTTAAAAGCTAACCTAATAGCCTAATTGCATGTAGTTGACTATTTTCCGCACAGCAGAAATCAGTCACACATATAATCGATCATTACATTTAGCTCGTCTGCTGCGCTGACCATCTCTTTCTCTAGATAAGGCTATTTACTATTTTAACTTCACTCCTTGTAAATCACACATTTCAACCCCATATAGATGACGTATCAACGGGAAAATTGGATATAGAGTCAAAGTCTAAGTGGTGAAAATCTAAAAAATCACAGAGAAAATTAATTTCGCCTATCACTTACACAAACATAGTTTCTTCACTATTGATAATCTTTTTTTCTGGTTATGCGATCTGTATGTTCTCTTCCCAACTCTATATTAGTATGCATTCTCATATTACGCTAATATCATCTTTATTACGTACTTAGATACATACGAGTCAGATATTCGCACAAAACATTCCGTCATCTTATCGAAATAAAAATAATCAATCTTTTATCTTTATAGTGAATATCAAAAGTCGATCAGGTATGACGCTGTTGTCAATATTATATCTCTCTCGAATATAAACGAACTCACGCACTAGGTATCTGACAGATACACTAATCTTAAATACGATTCGTGTGCCATCAGCGGTAAGATACTTTTGTTCTACAAAATGTGCGCTAGATAATTAAATTACACTTTTTTTAAATCTCTTGATTTTTATGCATTTCTTTAATACTCATTTCTCTTTTTTGTCATCTACTGAAAACTACGAACTCGGCTTTATCCACAGAATATATATATGTACTAAGATTAACTTAGCTATCATTGTGAATCAGAAGTAAGAAATTTTGGTTTTATTTAAAAAAGAAAAGAACAACGATTACGTTTTCTTTGTAGTAATTTTTTACGTAGATTAGAAAGTTCGAAGAAAAAATAAATAAATATACATACCTATCATACTCTCTAAAAAAAATCACACAAAAATTTTTTGCATTCTTGCCGTGCATTACCGCTATATTTTATCTCTATTCTCGTCCATTCCTACCACGATGTTATTAGTTTTGTCTTGTAGCATGGCCTCACTCGCGCTAAGACTCTATTTTTACAGAGATAAAAATAAACATAACAGAACCAAGATAATAAAAATAGAACAATAATCTTAAAATCTCTTTAGCTTGGTATTTAATTAGCAATCACACATATACATAGTTATTTATCAGCATCTTCCTGAATCTCCAGAAAAAAAATCAATCATATTTTTTCACTTTAAATTAAAGTTCCATCTTCTATTTCGAAATCATAAAAATCGTAAGGTTTTTGTGTGCTACTGAGATAGTTTAAAAAAAATATTTACTTAAAGATAAAATATTCAAAAAATCTTTTTGGATATGTTATATAGAGGAGATAAGGAGGCATTACCTCCATTTGCTCATTTTCCTCCCAACACCGCAAAGCCACCTGTTATACTATCCTTTTTTGATCATCTATCCAACATTTAGGTCACCGCAACACAATCGATCCGAAGCCTCTACTCGCTCCATCCAAAAAGCATATTTTCAATTATATTTAGTTCTTTTTATCAACTTACCTTCAGATTTAAAAGAGAGCCTGGGGTACATTCCAATCATCAACAAATTTAACAATTAGAATTCTAGTCTCACGCAAGCAAAATCCACTTATAGCTCTGTACCACAGGTCATTTATCAGAATTGCACCTTCTCTTCCCCTATCATTTCTTTCCACACCAACACAATCACATTTCACACCATATTCCTTTTCACCACTTTCCTTCATCTTTGTTTCAGTCAACAGCGAGCAAATAAATTTAGCCACTTTTTAAACATACGTCCTATCAATCTCTCTCTCTTCTCAGAACATTCTTTTCTTTGACGATTCCATGTACCATACGACTCCTAACATTTTTAGTCGAAGATAGAAGGTGTCTACGGCGAGTACGACCTTTTCCGTGGCATGCAATTAGCATTCGCTGGCAAGACATGGTAGTGGGCGAGCCCAACCACTACGCACTGTCCTTGAGTGCCTTCTACGACAGCAGAACATACGTTTTGCAATTCTTTCTCCCCACACCAGCTATCTATATATAGGATAGTTCTGTAAGATGTTGCTAGAAGAGGGGAGAGGATATAAGTTTGTGTGTATATGTTATGGGGATATAGGGTGAATGTCTGTAAGATGTTGTCTGAAGGATGAATGTGGATATGAAACACGAGAGAAAGGCTACATGTAGGGCATTGGAGTGTCATAGGAGACACTACATCCAATAAGCCAAATGGGAGGTAATTTCATCGCTGCGAGTACGCTACTCTTTATTCTACATATATATAATATATATATATATATTATATATATATATATTATATTATATATATATTATATATATATATATATATATTATATATATATATTATATATATATATATATATATAATTGTTTCAGAATTATGAATCGGACTTTGAAGATGATGTTTATTGTCGCAAAGAGTTGTGAAAGAAGAAGATATGGTGTGATGATGTGGAGGAGGAAAAGGAGAAGATGATGATGACGATGATGATGATAGTGACGATGATGATGAAGATGACAGTGATGAAAATGTCGAGGCCGATAAGGAGATCAAAGAGTTGAAGGAACCAGATCCTCAGATGGTAGCAGTTTTAATGGCTCTTGAAGTAGAGAATAGGAGACCAAAAACAAGAGCTTCTCAGAATGCTCAAGGCGAAACAAATTATCAAGAAATTAAAACTGGCCAAGAAACTTCTTATAAGTCTTCAAAAAACCGACCAAAAACTTCAAGGGCATATGTGAATTTTAATAAAGCAAAGGAAAGAGCGAAAGGGGAAAAGGTAGGATTTTTTTTTTTTTTATTTATTGACATATTTATTACTTCAATGTATTATGATGGTAAATGCAAATTTTAAACGTAAATCTTAAAACTATTAAAAAGAAATTAAGCAGCTTGGTTAAAAATCAAGGCAGAACCTTTCCTTCAGCTGCTTTGTAGCTTGTATAAGTGATTTTGCTTTTCTTAAAAAGAAATATTAAACGTGAAATATTCACGAAATGGCTGTTTGGTTAGAGATTAAAATGAAAAATAATTAAATAAATAAATAAATAAATGAGTAACCCACTTTGCCAGAGACTTCATAAGAAAATATAAACAGTTAGAAGCCACATGGGCCTTTCAAGACTGCCATAGTATGAAAAAGATGTTTCATGTTAAGCTATGGAACAAGCCTTCCAAATTCTAGAAATAATTTGATAATTAATGGGAGGTACCATATATTAGAAAGGACCAGAAAAAAGGCACTAGTATGCTTAAAGCTATATTCCATTCCCAGCTGCTTTGAGGCCCTTAACCAAATATATCATTCAGTTTTATGTTCAGCAAAATGTTTTACCAATTTATTTTTAGTATACTTTACAGATCATCGTAGCTAGCGAAAGATTTATTAACAAATAAAATAAACATCTAAGACCCATTATTTCAAATATAGATTGCATTACTTTTAAACTTTCCTCTTGGATTGCTAAAGAACTGTACAAACTGGCTAGCCACATATCTGGTACCATATTAAATCGGTGTATTTTGTGGAAAAGTTATAAAATTTTAGTTTTGTTGATAAATCTTTCGTTAACTGCGTCATCATCTCTCTTTTTACGAACGTTCCAGTTACTTTGACGTAAGAGTTACTCCAGAAATTTTCGAAAGTGCCTATTTTCGAATTCTCTAAGCCATTTTCAATAATCAAAAATTTAATAATCCTTTGTATTTCTCATGACTTTTTTGAATTCGATGGAAGATTCTTCAACAGGTCAGAGTACTTGTAGCTACCATTATAGCCAGTTCTAAGCAATATTTTCATAGAACTTTTTGGAGGGAAATTTCTCCAGGATTTTCCCAAAGTAATAGCATAACATGGCTACTTTATGTGGACAATATTTTTGATATCATTCTACAAAACTTTTCACCAGAAGAGATACTTAATCAGATTAATAATTACGTGCCATCCATTAAGTTTACATTGGAAAAATCTGTAGAAGCTAAACTATCATTCTTAGATGTATTAATTTTGAAATTTAACAATGGTCATTTGAATTATAAAGTGTATCGAAATAATACACGCATTGATTCTTATTTACATTGGTTTTCGGCACACTCGTCTTAGGTAAAGAAAGGAGCAGTCATAAGTCAGTTTTTGAGGGCATTTATATTGTGGAGTCCTCAGTACATAGAAAGAGAAATCATACTTCTAAGAAAAAAGTTTTTAAAAATTATAAGCATTAAAAATAGCAAGAAAGAAATATTACAATGTTACTGCTCCCAAATCGTTTAAGTATGATAATATATTGATTTACCCAAGTAAAATGAATCATTTTGTGAAAGAAAAAATTCCTAAAAGTATCAATTTAGTTCAATCAGTAACTTCAACTTTTAGAAGAATTAAATGATTTTTATTTTTTCTATGAATGAACAGAGCAAAATTAGCATCATCAGACTTTAACTATATGTATGCTTATATTTTTGCCTTTTAAAATCTACCGTCTGTCCTACAGATCTTTCTGAGCAATCATGATATTTTATTTCGTATAAACCAATGTTCTTATCTCTTTCTTTAACTATGTGCTTACAATTTCTTCTAAAAGTTAAAGGTACTGTTGCGTTGTTTGATTAGTTGTTCTATTTAAGGTGTTAGGGTTGGGTTGTATTTTTTGATGTATCCTGTGGGGATGGATGTGTTAGCTGGTTTTTGAATTAGAGGAGTGAAATTTTGCTTGGCTTTGTGGAGTGCTGATGTGTTTGTGATATTTTGGGGAAGTATGTTGTTTTTTATATGGTTGGTGAATTGTGTTCAGTCTGCTTTTTTGTAGTTTGTGTACGTTTGCGGGTAGCTAGTTTGGTTTGTTGACATTTTGGTATTTTATGATGATGGGTAGGTGGTTGGAGTTTAGATCGGTTTGTGTTGACCAGTGGAGTTTTGTGTGTAAATTTAGTTAACTTAGTGTTATGTCTGGTGATGTGCATGTTTGGTTGGTTTGAGGTGGGTTTCTTAGTGTGGCTGTTTGTGTTTAGGTGTTTAGGTTTTCAAGGATGGCTATTATGTGGGTTCCTCTTTGGTTTGCTTCTTGGGTGTTGTACCATGGGGGGTGGTGTGCATTGAAGTCGTCTCCCATTATGAGGTTTCGGAGGTGGGAGATTTCAGAGATGTTTGGTTTGTAATTTCTGGGGCATTGTGGTGAGGAATGTAGAGGTTAATTAGAATATATATATATATATATATATATATATATATATATATATATATATATATATATATATATATATATATATATATATATATATATATATATATATATATATATATATATATATATCACTATATATTTGGATATATATATATATATATATATATATATATATATATATATATAGAACGCCTCGTGGCGCAGGGGGGTGAGTCACCGCCTCTCATACGAGAGGACGCTGGTTCAAATCCTCCGCGTAACAGTTGGGTTTTATCTACCTGGGGGCAAGAATTAAAACTTGACTGCTAACACGTTGGTGGCGCTGGTTTGGGATAGCCGGAAAAAAGTTCTGTGGTCCCCCCGTGTTACCCCCTGCATAGGGGATAAAGCACGTTAAAAGGTAGTTTTTTATATATATATATATATATATATATATATATATATATATATATATATATATATATATATATATATATATATATATATATATATATATATATATATATATATATATATATATATCAGGTCATCAGATAAGATGAAGAACAGAGGCCAGATCTTACTAGAAATGATTCAGCTTGACACAATCTCAATTGATCTGTTTATTCAAGTCTCAGATTCCTATGAATCATACATTGCAGCATTTGGTACAACAAATACTCTTCAGGTATAGTAAATTAGAATGTTGTTACTCCATTTTCATAGTGTCATTTCTTCTGATTTTAGTTTTTGTTATTTAAACATTCGAATGAGCATTAAAAATTTTGTTTCGTAATATTTTTTCTGTTGTTGTTTACCATATATCTTTTTATTCCCCAGGTGGTTCAATCTGGCCATCAGACAATATCTCCAAATTATTCCTGTGATTTAACTTTTCTTCTTTTTTACTTTTTTTACTGATTAACCTCTGACTTTTATTATATTGTGGACGGTCAGGAACAAGCTTCTTAACCCTTCTATCTTTGAAAAGTTGCCTTTAATTACAAATATAAATATTAGAGAGGTTTGATCATATGTGTAATTATTGTATCTTTACATTAACTGACTCCTTCTGATAACGCTGAAGGAGAATGATAATTTTTAATATAATAAATGTTTTATTTATATGGCTGGGTTAATATTTAAGAGTGATCTTCAGTAAATTATAATAATTAAACAATTATATAAAATATATTTGTTTAACAGATTCAAATATAGACAAGATATGTTAAACATAATGTAATGATATTATAAAGAAATTCACAAGATATTACAAAAGAAATATTACTAATTTAGTACATAACCAGATATTGTTCAGAATACGAACAGATTAAGATATAGTACTGATTTAGAGCAGTAAAAGATCTGAGAAAGTTTAAGATCTAGTAAGGAGCCACTTCTTCGGGCTACGACTTAAAAGATTCTATCTGTATCCTTCTTTGTTGTAAAATTATGGTTAATTTCTAATAGTTAAAAACTTGTCTGTAGGGAAGAGTAAAAAGAAAATTAATACAAAAATAAAAAAAAATTTTGTAAGATATAGAAAGACTATAAGAAACTACTGTGAAAGTTTTAGGAAAAACAAGGAGAACTACAAGAAATAAAGTAGGAGTAATATCGACCAAGTCGATCTCAAAGGAGAGCACGTAACAGGGCTGTTACGGCTCGTCAACAAAACAACACTGAAAATTAACGGACCCTTAGGAGGCTCCTAAGCGATCCTTACACTAAACAAATAAACAAAAAGGGCTTCAGTAAAATTATACTGGACGGGATCCTTAGGATTCTACTATAACCTCACCGCATACAACAAACGACCTCAACAAGACAGTGCCGACGGGCGAACCCCTACTATATATAATTAGGAATTTAGGTTTTGTTTTTTTGTTTTTTTTTCCTTCTTTATAAAACACTTATGGAGAGGTTGTTTAAATATGTTGAGGCTTAAATCTTCAAAAAGATATAACGTGCTAAGATCAGATGATGATCAAGGTATCCAAAAAAAAAAAAATTTTTTTTTTAAAAATAAACAAATGAAATTTAACATTAGTTTACATTCAAAATACATTTTATTTACAGTGCAAAATATATTAAACAAATAAAAATATTAAAGAATAATACTTATAAAATAACTTAAATAACCAGGTTAGCGCAGTCACCCTGCTTGACTTCCTGCTCCTTCTCAATCGCTTTGACATAATGTTTTTTGCCCTTCATGTTTATCAGCTTCTCAAAGTAGTTGGAATCTTATAGGGTTACTCTATTTGCCCTCCAAATGTCATTGCCTATGGAGAACAGCCCTCAACTGCAGCACTTTGTTAACTAAAAATATTTAATCTAGAAAAATTCTTCTGTTGTTACAAACTTTGAAAATTGTTCATTTTCACTATATTAAAGATAAGAATTTATTTTTAAATAGAACATTCTTTTTATAAAATTCGCATTTTAAATTCTGTTTTTCAAAAACCTATTTAAAAGCCTAAACAAAAGTACTAATAGCTTTAAGATATGACATGGATTATTATTAGTTAATATTCTGTATACATATCACCGAAAATCTGACTTGCCTATTTTATTTAACTTTAATCACCATGGCTATTATATTTATATTATCAATCACTTCTCTCTCTAATATACTAGTAAAACGTAATTCAAAATGTTTTTACATGAAATCATGAATTATCTTAGATAACTTTGCACATAACAATGCATCAGGGACTGATACAAGTTTTTATTAGCATTCGTTCATATCAGAATACTGTGTTTTACAACTTTTGTTTTTTTGCTTGTTTTTTTTTTTTAGACAAGCACTCAAACCAATGATGACGCAATATCTGAAGAAATTCAGACTGAATCGCTGCCCTTATTAAATAAATGGACTCAAAAACCTATAAATATTTCTGTAAAAGGAGACTATTTACCAACTCCCGAAGATTTTCTCGGCGTTGGTGGTGATTCTGTCCAAGAAGATGAAGAAAATGAGCTCACTACATTTAAACCACTTTCTTTTGATTCTGGACATTACTAAAATTTTTATCATCTTTTTTTTTTTGGTATTAATTTTTTTTCTTTCATCTCCAGGTAGGTTCTGTATATATATATATATATATAGTATATATATATATAATATAATATATTATTATATATATAATATATATATATTATATATATATTATTATATATATTATATATATATAGTAGTTTGTGTATATATATATATATATATATCATATATATATATTATATATATATATATATATTATATACTATATTATATATATATACTATAAATATATATATATATTATATATATATATATATAATGCCCGGAAAGGTGTATTTGATTCTCATAGTGGTGTTTATGTTCTTGTTATACTTGGGCAAGGGCATAGCTGTGAGAATCAGTGCAGATTGGTCCTTTTGTGTGAACGCCTCCGACCACCGCAGCACGTGTATGATGCATTTGTTAATGCATCTCGTGCATTGAGCATTTACCAGAAAAAAAAAAAAAAAAAAAAAACAAAAATGCACTTTCTTCAACCTTACTTCTTTCCCCTCTTTTTCAATAATTTTCCATTCTTCTTCAATCCACCCTCTTTAAATCAACAGTTTTCAATTTTTTTTTTTTTTTTTTTTTTTTTTTTTTTTAAATTCCCACCCATAAGCCCTTTAATTATTTGTATAATGTTGCCCTCCCCTCCCCTTTTCCCTCACAGCCCCTTGGGCTATCCGGTGTCTTTTTCTCTCGCATGGGTTTTAAGTTCACCCCACACTTCCTCCCCGTGGATGAGGGTAAACGTTGAAAAACCGGTCATTTACGCTCACCTCTGACCGGGCCGCAAATTGTAGGGAACCTGAGCCCTGACTAACCCACTGAGGAGACTGTTCTGCACTTTGGTGTATAATCTCGGACTTTGCGCGAAGACTATAGGTGCCGTGTGGTACACGGGTGGTCACCCACGTAAAGTTTTGGGAGGAATCTTCCGAGGCCACATCCAAGCCCACCCTAACGGGTGGGGTCCGGTGGTTGTGTGGGTCTCTGAACTGTGACTTGCTGAATGGAGAAAAGGTGATATACCCTTACTTAAAAGAAAATATATGTTTTCCAGCACCATCCTGTTATTTACATTTATGTCTCATTTGGCTCATTGCTATGTGTTCATCCATGGAGACAAAGTTTGTGGTAAAAATTTTTTTTATGGAAAAGTCTTAAATAAAAATAAAGTGTTTAAAATAAAAATTAAAATCAAGACGTGCACAATTACCATCTGTCAGGTACCCAGGCCTGACCCCTACCACGGTCCCTACTACTTCTAAAACCTGGTACCTATGCTGTACTCCCTTCTCCTACACCTGAGAGTCCTTTGCGGAAATTTCACCGGAATTCGTCCGACCAGCAAACCCCGAACACCCCAGTGCCCCAACGGCCCGGCAATCCCGTAAAGGTGGCCCCCGTAACAGTCCGTACTCATTCGTTTACTCCATACGCTGCACCCCCTTCAGGAATGTCAGCAGACATGTCATTCCCGATGTATTACATACTACGAGCCGCTACCTCCAAAACTCTTACTGAGCACAGAAACAATTCCTCTCAGTAAGGCGGCCTCCGAAAAAGCCCTAAGGAGTTTGAAGACCCTCAACGTCACATTGATGAGGAATGGGGTCCATTCTCGTAAAAGCTGCTAACCGAAATCAAGGTTCCATTTTGTCATCCTTAACATCTCTGCAAATATTCCTCTGTTTCTACCCTGATTGAAAAATGAAACACATCGTAAAGGCAATATTTATTGGTCCTAAATTCAGAGAGACCGAAGACACAGCTGTCATTTTGGGAAGAACTCTCAACAGAAAGATTTTCAGTCAGCAAAACAATTTTATATGATTTCCCCCTCACCGGAACTCCTGACAAACCAAATCCCGTTTCTAACTGACTTATACCCCTTATCCACTCTACAAAGGCAAAATAGGGTTCACATAGATATAACCAGTCGTCGCACGTTTATCCTCGACCACAGACGTTGCTGTCAGAATGTCAGCGTTATGGTCATCCCAAAAATATGTAAGGGAAGGGAAGGTGGACATATGCCCAATCTGCGGAGAAATTTATTCACGCTCCACTGGGGAAATCACGCCAACCCTGCGAGAAAACATGTAAAGGATGCATTTAAGATCAGCCATCTTTCAATGCCCGTCTTTAACCTGTTTGAGCAGGAGGTTTTAGAGCTATGGTACTAATAACAGTAAATTGAGCAGGTGAGAGATGTCCTAATACGCCAGCCTCAAATGAAAAAAGTATCAGGACAAAATCAAAAATCAATCTTACCGCCCACAATTACAAGCTAACACAACCGACGCCTTCCACCGTAGTTACATCCGCCAACTACAACCCTATCCGTCAAATAGAACTCCTCTCTAAATTCGTTAAACTCAGGCTAAGTACTACGCCAACAGTCTACCTGTACTGTCACACACACTAACCAACTCTCAAAGAGCACAAGCAGTACCTTGATTCCAATCTTCCGATTCCCAAATAGCCAAGCAAGCAATGCCTAGTCACTGAGTAATTAACTCTCAACCAACGCTACCAAATGAAACTAAGCTAGCTCATACAATACAAAAAATATTTGGAAAACACTTCCTGCCAAGACATCACTGTCCCATACTCACCAAAGAGTTGATTCCACCAAACTTAATGCAAGGAGGAACCGGGTCTCTTTGTCCCTTAATATCGCATCCCACTATTACTAAAACCCTGGTAAAAGGATTGTTTTTAAAAGCAACAGTAAAGAATGAAAGTCGCCTAAGCTTAAAGATTAATTCGTTTAAAATATAGACAACCGAAATTCTTAAAACAATAACACAGTAACCACCAGATGTAAAAAATGCCTCAGAAGAGAACCTCAGCCATAAGTCTACCTTCTGAGACAAATGCATAAGGCTTTAAATAGACTGTACCGCAAACAATCCACAACTAAATGAAAAACTCACGCACGCAACCATCTAAATAAGTCTACAAGACAGTTTTAGTTCCTCTGATGCTTCCTATTAATTCTTACTCTCCGATTTTCCTTTATCAGTCCCTCTCTAAAGGGATCTATACCCTAGAAGATGAATTGTGATAACAAGCTCCCAAATGGAGCTTGATGCGATGGCCCATTCTCTTTCTAATGCTTCCTGCACTTCCGAGAAAGGTGATGGAAAACTTGTCTACGTACAACGTCGAATAACGCTCGTAAGCGTTTCTGGGTCTGTTGGAGGACATGAAAATGAATCACCAGAGGTCCCATCGTCCAATCAACTAACCCAATTCCCAAATCACCCGCTGATGAAGTACTGGAAAATTCTCCAGAATCAGACCTTGCCAAATCATCGAATCCCAAATTGGAAATCGATGTCGTAACCCCAATACATTCTCAAAAAAGACAATACCCTTTTGGATACACCTTCCTTCCCCATTTCCATGGAAAAGCCAAACTCTATCCCCTCCCACAATTTCTGGAATCTGCTTGCCAAGCTAGTTCTGATACCTGCTCTCCACTGAATAAATATAAGGAGGATGTGTGCTCCTCACTTAACGAATACGAAAGCCAAATTGCCATTTATAATTGGTTGAATTCAACTTATCTCGCATTCATGGTGAAGCTCTTTCACCAAATACATCTGAACTCCTCCCTAAAAGATGTCATACAACCTAAAAAAATCTCTGGTGTATGACTAACCTTTGCCCCCCAGGTTGTGTTCCCCCTCCTCTCCGAACCACGTCTCAACCCTCCTCTCCAATCTGAACCCCGCTCATAAACATTACCCCCAGTACATAGAGTATATTCATCTCTTAATCAAGGCTACCACCATCATAATCAGGGGTGCGGAGCCGGAGCAGCGGAGCCGCAAGGTTTTGGATGGAGCCGGAGCCGGAGGCGAAACTTTTTGAGGGACTGGAGCCGGAGCCGGAGGCGAAATTTTGGGGATCTGGAGCCGGAGCCGAGTCTGAGGCGAAAATTTTAGGGGGAACCTGGAGCCGGGAGCCGGAGGACGGAGCGCAAAAAAAAGAGGCTGCCTCCGGAAATACAAATTAAGTTAATTATAACTTTATTACTACAGTAGTTTTTTAATATATATATTTATAATTTCTGATTTATAAAATGGTACAGGAAAATCGTTTATACAGAGTTGATATGTAGATTGATAATTATATAATATATATATATAATATATATATACTATATATTATATACTATATAATTGAGGAGATCACCTCCAATTCTTATATTCAATATTTCAATTTATATATATATATATATATATATTATATAATAATATTAATATATATATACTATATATATATAATATATATAATATATATATATATATATATATATATATATATATATATATATTATATATATATATATATTATATATATATTATAATTATATAAATATATATAATATATTGTATATATACCGTATATAATATATATATATATATAATATAGTATATATATATATATATATATATATATTATATTTATATATATATGAATATATATATATATAATAGTATATATATATATATTATATATTATATATATTCTCTTTTTCCAGAAATTTGATTATATATATATATATATAATTCAATAAAAAAAAGGTTCTATATTCTATAGATAACTTTAATTAATAAGTTTAATATCGTTTAGAAAAATATCATGTCAACTAAACCAAAAATCGAAAAACGACCTCATGTATTTGAATATATTACTCATTCTGTGATAAATAAAACTTTCATTTGTCAATACTGAAATAGTTAACACAGTTGATGGGAAACAGTTAGTTCGATCATGCACAAAAGAGTCTACCTAACTACCAGTTACTCATGGGGTCACAATACATCAATTGGATCCTTTAAATTAATGCGACATTTACATCCAGAGTCCAGACATTGCTGCAATTGTTAAAAAGAAAGGTGAAGCTAAAGGTAATCAGGATAAACCTTTAATTTTCCTAAACTCAGAGGTCTTTAAAAGTGGAACACTTTTTCAGTTTGCCTTATATACAACTTTTTTTATTTGTTCTTAGTTTTGTTAATGTTTACAAATTTCATATATAATATCAGAATTGAATTCATATATGAGAATATGTAATAATAGTATTATCCCAGGAGCTCAAAAGGGACTTTCCACGATGTTCTCTCTTGCGAAGACCATGTCAGTGCATGACTAAAGCACTGTGTGAAGACATGGCTTGGAAACTGGAAGTCCCTTTAGAGTTTTTTTTTTTTTTTTTTTTTTTTTTCTGGAAAAATATTTGTTAAATAGTTCTAGAAGAAAAAAAATAAAACAAAAGGATACCTGAAATAATGCATAAAGGGACGCTTTTGTGCATTTAAAAATGGATACTTACACATGGGCCAAGCTATATTTTGTCAACAATTTTATATATGTGGACGAAGATAAAACAATGATTTCGAAAACGTTAGCAGCAAAAGAAAAAATACTCCACATTTCAGCGAATATATTCAAGAATTTTTTACTGACATCTTAAAAGAATTCGAAAATAACAAGAGACAAGTAATTAGCTTATTTACGGATAACGCATCAAACATGATCAGTTCGGATTGAAAAATTAATAAGGACAATGAGGGTGTGGAATAGGAACTGGTAAAATGTGATCCTGAAATTTTATTGAATGTTCAAAATAAAGAAGTATAGTTGTTTTCAAGAATGAACTTGATAAAACTATGAAAAGACTACGTTCCGATAACGTTAACATGCACACATGAGATGTGAAGTTCATACTTTACAGTTAGCAGTGCGTGATGGTCTCAACAATACTCATAAGAGCAAATCTTATAAGAAGGGCGAGACAAATAGCAAAATAGCAACGTACACTCAAAATTAATGGAAGTTCTAAAAAATCAAGCTGCAAAAGTGGCATCTTAGGTCAAGAGACAAGATAGGGGAAGTACATGTCTTATATGCTCAAAAGCTTCTGCAACTAAAGATTATAGTAGTATATGATGGCTGCCGTACTTCTGAACTTTCTCCTCCGACAGTCAGTGGGAACAAATCGAAACACTCGAAGAGTTATTAAAACACCCCATACTTTACAACAAAAATATTCAATAGAAGACTTGACTGCAAGGAAAATTTTTATGGAGAACGGATTTAGCAAATCACAAATAAATTCCATGAAAAGAAGGGAAAGAAGGTTAACTGAAAATAAAATATTTTTGTCGACAATCTTTGTTTAGAATCTTTCAGACTAAAGATCTGATATTTAAAGCTAGAAGTGTGTTCTTTGCGAACTAGGACTTAAATTGAATTAATGATATCGAACAGAAATCTGGGCCGGAGTCAGAAAGTTCAGCAGTTTCAGAATCCTACCTTGTATAAAAAAGAAAAAGAATTTTGTCAGATGAAGATGAAGAAGTCAAAATTTGCCAAAGATAAATGGGAAAAATTGGAGCATGCAGAGAAGCGATTGAAAAAACTAAAAGACAATCTACTAGTAATAAGACATTCAACCTTAATATCTTCTAGAAAAATAAAAGGTAGAATTCCTTAAGTCATTAGATTGAATAATGAAAATCGACCGGAAAACAAAGTTATCAGTTAAAGAGGCAATCAATTGCTATCCTAAATTTTGCAAGATGCCGCTTGCACAATTACAGCTTTGCCTCCTTTTCAAGTGAAGAGAGCTTATTTTCTGGTTTAAAAAATAATAAAATAAGATCTAAGGACATCGTTAAAAGAGGATTTTAATGATGGTTTTATTTTTAAGAACAATTGTTTTAATAAATTTATATTACATATGGTCGGGCTATTCAAAAGAGAAATTTATTTTAAAAATATTAATAGGAGTGGGATTATATATATTATAATATATATATATAATATTATATAATATTACTATATATATATATATAATATATATAATATATATATATATATAATATACTATAATATATATATATATATATATATATAATATATATATATATATATATTTAATATATATTATATGATTATATATATATTTTATATATATATATATATATATATATATATATAATATATATTGATATATATATATATATATATATATAATATATCATATATATATATATATATATATTATATATGTGGGATTCTAAACCTCTGCGACAAACTCGGAAGGCTGATAGAACAAACGATAATGAACATTTATTGTTAAATAACCTAATGTCGTATGACCCTCTTCGTTTCAAAGTTTACGGATGATTGTTAAGAGTACACTAGTTCTATTTGTGTGAACGCGTTCGCATTGTAGGTTACCGACGATTTAGGGTACTCAATTTTAATGTGGGTTTTGTGCGTGCGTACATGTGTGTACGCTTAACGTCCTTCGAAAACACGTGGCAATACCTTAACCTTGCCCAATTCATCGTTGATTCAAATAAGCAATGTAAGGCATCGATTACGAATTGGATCACTACACTCTCCGAGTTACCGACATGATAATGGTGTTACGGTGCGGCGAAACGGAAATGGACGAAGAGCGCACCTCACATGTACCGGGAACGGTTTCCCCACACAGAAATCCCCCCAAACACACAATGTTGCTCGCCCTTCATCCAGCGCCCTTGAGATAATGGGACCTTTGCCACGGTGCATTGGTGGAAGACCGCGTAATACGGACTCCTTCGTTTGAAGAAGAGGTGCTTGAGAGAGTCCCCAACGACCCGTCGACAAGCACACGCGCCATTGCCCATGCAATGGGTTCAAATCAGTCGTCTGCGGTTCGGGTCTTGCAAGAGCAAGGCCCCAAGCATACCACCTACAGAAAGTACAAGGACTTGGACTTGAGTACACAGATGTACGCACACTGCACACATACATAACATTAGAATACCCAAAATCTCCGTTTACGAAGTAACCACGCGTCAAACAACACACGTGGTTTTACCTTACATCATCCGTAACTTTGACAACGAAGCGTCATACAACATAGCTTATTTAACAATAAATGTTCCTTATCGTTTGCTCTATCAGCCCTCCGAGTTTGTGGCAGAGGTTTTGAATCACCCTATATATATATATATATATATATATATATATATATTAGGTAGATATTATAAATTATATATAATATATATATATATATTATATATATATATATATATATATATTATATATATATATATATATATATATATATTATAATACGGTATATATAGTATTCATATATAAATCTGTTTTTGAAATAAAATGTATATATGTTCAGGCTCATAGTTTTAAACGAGGAATTATTTTAAACTTTAGGATGAATCTAAAATATGATTTTTATATTCTTTTTAGGACAAAAAAAAAAAAAAATTATAAAAATAACTTTACGTTCAAAGAGGAATTATTATAAAAAATAAGGAAGAAAGTGAAATTATTTTTTTTCAGTATTTCTTAAAAAATGCTATTTTGTATAAATTCTTACCAAGTGTTAAATTAAAATCTAATAAAGACGTCACGAACAAACATTTATTTTCATCATACCCTCAAAATTTTGTATCAGAATTAATGATTTCATGACTGTAAATGGAGAAGGAATATAACTAGGGTCGGAGCCGGAGCCGGAGTCGGAGCCGACAAAAAAAATGCCGAGCCGGAGGCGGAATCAGAGCCGGGTATTTTAAAATGACTGGAGTCGGAGCCGGGTAATTTTAAAAATGCTTTGAGCCGGAGCCTGGGTCGGAGCCTGGTAATTTAAAATGCTGGAGCCGGGAGTCGGAGCCGGAAAAAAAATTTGCCGGCTCCGCAGCCCTGATCAAAAGTTTCATAACTAACCATGACTACTTTCCTTCAATGGAATGTCGTGCTATTTACTCTAATTTCGAGAACTTGTTAACTATAAACATATGTACCCAAAAGTGTAATGTTTACAGGAACTTCGACTATGTCATCGTGACTTCTTTCAAACATCTGAATATATAAATTGCCATTAACTTCTATAGAAAGAGGTGACAATGATAGGGGAGGGTCAGGAATACTCATTCAAAAATCTATCCCCTATTCCCCAGTCCCTCTCCAAACCAACCTTCATGCAGTAGCGGCAAGAATTCACTTGTCCATCGACATTACTATATGTTCAATCTACTTAGCTCCGAGTAGTGAATTTACTAAGGTCGACTTAGCATAAAATAATTAGCAGATCTTTTCAAACAGCTCCCTGCTCCGGTGTTATACTAGGTGACTTCACCTCCGCCACCCCTTATGGGTGACACTGTCACTTCATCTAAGTCCAAGATCTTAATAGATCTC
>JABUQX010053357.1:0-45591 GCA_015478945.1 Trachelipus rathkii
TCATAACCATCTACACATAGTATCCCGAAAGAATCAAAAATTACTTCAATATCTTCACTGTTACTTTTACTTTATTTGAACAAAACTACAAAATAGGTAAAGTTTTGGAAAATTCACCCAATGCATAGAAAACTCCTGCTTCTCCTCTACTAGAAATCAATGCATACTCCTCTCCCTACATTACAAAGCCATAGTACAAACTCTACACCTAGTTTATATATCAAAAAAATATTCCTCCAATAAATTTTACTAATATCATATAAATAGTTAGGCCATAGAAATACATCATACATACTCATCAATTTATCCTTTGAAATCTGCAAATTACCTTTGACTAAAACTTAAAAGAAACATCATTTTGTACATAAAAATTTTATATCGTTCATATATTCCTAGATCTGAAATGATAATAAAAGGTCTAAATTAATTAAACACAAAGAAAATACACTCTTTTGCCAACCCATGAGGTCTCAGAAAAATTCAAAAAATTCATAACCTCATTATGACAACGTGGGGGATACGCCTTGAAAGAAAAAAAGAATTGTAGATTATTGTTAGATAATCGTTCTCAATAAATTCTCCCAAATACATTCTTACATCCACCCAAAACATAAAGCATTCTTTAGACAAAATACTCTCTTAGTCCCTCTCCCCAAACATTACACTTTGTCAATTAATTCTTTGCAGCAACATATCTATATTCTTTCTTCATTTATGGTTCTATTATTTTACTCCAAAATCTTCCTCCAACAAACTACACTCACTTTATTATACTCCTCATAATAATAGAATAAATAATATGCAAACCTCATAAAAAACTCTAATTTATTAGTATTAATCCCTAATCCTTTCTACTTTTATCTCAATTAGAAATTAACCTTTTAGTTATTATTCACTTATTCCATCAAAAACCTTTAAAAATACTACCCTAAGACTCTCTTTGTAGCCCATGACATACATTACATCAATACTTATATATAACTTTATCACAATTAAATACCTTGACTATCTGCTTATTTTCATTTCAATTGAACAAATATTTTCATAACAAGTATATTATTTCATACCAGAATTAATCAATTTGTATGAAAGGGAGGAATGGTGTCCTTGGAAAATTCTATCTGTACCTACGTAGCCATTAAACATTGTTTTATGTGTGTTCAATTCTGATGGTTTCTCAAGCTCTCATTGTTGATAGGGAGATTTGTCCATTTGGCTAGGCGCGGTATATGTATAGGATGGGGCAGTAAAGTACCTCGCTTAAAATCTCACTCCTTTCTTTCTATATATTGAATTTCATATCCTCTCCATTCTTCATTTTGTGTCAAATATAAATTATTCTTTATATACGTGATGTAAAGATATTTTTCTCATTCCAAAATCCTGCATCTCTTTTTTTCAAATATTCTCCATACTCACTTCCATGCAGTGAACAATATTAGATCGAAGGCAAACAGTGCTTGACACCCCAGTAACAACATCAACACCAACATCCTAAAGGCGCTTAAGACAAAATCCATCCAGAACAATTTTACTTCTAGCCTTGATCATTTTCAAGTGTTTAAGGCTTTTTGACACAGTACCATTTTTTCAAGAGATCATATCTCATATATTCATTATTATTCAACTTTAAAATATTCATACTCTCACCTTATTCTTATTTTAATTATTTATCTTATTAAAATTTATTATTAAATCAAGTAGTTCTTAAGTACAAATTTTCTTCATATCTGGTAATGACATTCTGGTCTTAGGTATCAAGCAAACATCAGATTCCATAATATAAACCCGGTATAAATTTGATGAAACGCACTCGCCTTAGGGTGCCATTTTGTCTGCCCTGTTTCAACCTTTATTTTTAACTTATTGTTATTGTACATCTTCCCTTCTTTATTCTCCTCTATTTCAAACTTCCATTTCAGCTACAGTCTTATTATATTCATTTACTTATGTGTCAGAATTGAAATAATTATACTCCATTTTAATTACCATATTCCAGACCTCTTGTAAAACTCTTCATTCGCTACTATTACTAAATTACTCTTGATCATTCTTCTTAAAATTATCTCAGACTAGAAGTCCTTGGTTGTCCCTTTTTGCTATACGTTTGCATAGGGCTTGGCTAATAAGGATTTAATTTTCATCTATGAGTTCGCTGTGCGTAATTGGTAAACAAATTAGTAAAAAACCATAGACATTTCTATCCTCTTATTGGATAATTGGTAAATAGAAGATGCGCAATAATAAGGTTTCATTGGGGACGAACGTGCACTGGTAACAAAACAGGTAAGGAAATTCTGATAGTAGGTGAGATGTAGTGAAATTGTGGTGTTGCGAAGTGGAAAGCGCTTGGTGACATTGGCGGCTCGGATGGTTGTATACCGCTGGTATGGCGACCGCGCTGCGAGCATCGAAAGATTGCATGTATGTAGTTGCGAGCAGGTGCAGAGCTAGGAAGAATAGAGGTACCTTGTCGGCGTCTGCGAGGAACGCGTCTGAGTCGCTATGCACAATTTAAAAGTAAAATGAAGATTTATGGGTCAACTCATAATTTACTAATATCTCAATTTGGTATCCGCTAGATACTTATTAATTATTCATCTATTTATGTGATTATCACATGTTCATTGTTATTTCCATTCCTCCTCTAATTCCTCAGAATCAAGCTAACAGAACTCAATCATGGGACAAATAGTCGTATTCAATGAATATCTTTCCTTCTTAGAATAGTCACCCACGAGCGCCTGAAACTAGAGAGCTTCTGCGTTTTCACATCGTTCCTTAATTTTTTGGCCCATGGTTCACAGCACCTTACATGAAAATAACAAAAAAATCTCTTCGGGGCATTGGAAATTCCTAATTGAAGGAATGCACCCTGGACATGTTGACTTTGGTGGGTGGGCTACTGGCGGCGAAAATTTCTATGTTTCTGCACAGGGCTCTTTCAATACCCTGACTCCATTCTCATTTGCCAAATAAAAACTACACTTACTTAGTGACCAAAAGGTACTGATACTTCATAAATAAAACTACATCACAATACAATAACGCATAGTAATGAGACTCTGCTATTATCGGCGACTTCGTTTATAGATAACATATCCCCTCTTATTTCATAGTCTCAGATTACTGACATATATGCTTTTCAGAAGTCCTAATTCCCACGCTTGGCTTCATACACACTTTTTTAATACTTGGCAATAGGAAGTGTTTGGTAAATAATCTTTAAATTTTAATTTAGTTTTTTAATACTAGGTAATATGTATATAATATAATAATATGATATGAACTATTTAATATTTTTTATTTAGTGCTGTTATTTACTTTTATTTTATAGGTTTATTTAGTTTTGTTTCATATTAGCCTTAATTGTTTCAGTCTCATAAATAGCTATTCAGGGTCGCCAATGATTAACCCAATTTTTATCTTAAAAATTATTTAAGCTGCTATTAAATGCTCTATAAAATCTAAATAATTTTTTTTTCTCTAACACTATCAAAAAATTATTTCTTGTTTGTTTGTTTTGTTTAAATTAAATATTAATCATTATGCTGAATGTTGAATGAAGGCTACATTCCTGCAGTTTACACCTCACCTTTAATTTTAATCAATTTTGTATCAATCCATTGTAACGAACAAATTATTTCAATGTCTCTACTCAAGAGATTTCTGTTTTAAATTTTTATTCTTATTATTAGTTCACGAGTATTTTCTTTATTTTCATGTCGGTGTATGACTGTCTACGTTTTAATGGGCAGGGTCATGGAAACAACTGACGTACAAATTAGAATGCTCATATCTGGATGCATTTAATTCTGCTTCTCGTCTTCTAGATTCTTCCACAATAACTCTTATCCTGATACCATATTTTTTTCTTGGCAACTTTCCTGGTGGTCAATTGTAATATAACCTTACATGTTTTCTCTTTTATCTTTAAATCCTGGGTGGTCATGGTACTTTACCCTAACCAATCCTTTTTTCTTACAATTTCTGTGATTTTTCATGTCTTTAATACTAACTATACTTTTTTAATCTTCTACCTAACTTCTGGATGGATTCATATGTCCTTTAGCTTAGTGATAGCCTATATGATATTTTTACAATGTTAATGGTCAAATAAGTATTTAATTTATTGATTATGTTATAAGAAAATTATATTCGTAAATTTTATAAGTAATTCCTCTCCGCCTCAGGTTTCTTATAGGTGCTCATCGTTTTGTTTATTTATATTATTTTATTCTCAAGAATTGTGTGTTGATCGTGGAATAAGTACATTTATGTTAAGGATATTTAATAGTTTAGGTTTGTCTATTTTTGAGTGTGTATTTGATAATTTAGTGAACCTCGTGAAAACTGTCGGAGTATTTTCCAGATACCAATCAGAGAAAGTATGATAATAAAAATTTTTGATATAGAACATTATTGTCAAAAGGTATTCATTTAGAAAGAAATTTAAGTATACCCATATATAATAAAAATAATTATGTATGACATCTTAAAAATGTGTATCAAGTAGGAAAGGTTTTCTTTTGTCGGCAGTATTTAAAATATTTTAATGCGAGTATTTAAATAAATATTTTATTGAGCTTGAGGTTATATTATGAATATTAAGAGTGAGATGGAAATTAAGGATGAACCTTTAGATCAAAGTTCAGAAGATTTCAGAAACAATGGTCAAGGCTTTGAACAAGATTCATGGTTTGTTGGATAAAGTTCCAGTAAGGAATTAAATTATTATTTTATACTTTTAAATATGTAGATATTATTTAATATTTATCGGTATTTATGATACTTATTTTTTTTTATTATTGCTTTTCTGTATTTAATTTAATACAAAATGTATGACTTAAATTTACACTAATACAAATTGTGAACATTATTGATATATGCCAAAAATAAATAAATCTCTTCTTACTCCATGTTTATATTACGCATTCAGCTAAAACTTTCCGCTTAAGAAAAGACAAAGAAGGAAATCCTTCATCCAGAATTTCTTACACTTGAACGCTCCCAGGAAGGCTGTAATAGCATCTTTCATTCAGAGTTATTCAGGAATAAGTAGACACCTTCATTATTTCTTGAATTAATTCAAATAGTGAAAGTGGAAAAATAATTATTTTTTTTAAAAATTTTTTATTGGAGTTAAAATCTTAAAGTTTTTTTAATTTATTTCTTGGGGGGGGAAAAAAATGAAAAGTGTGTGAAATTTTTCGCTTTGTCTTTCTTAAGGAACTTTTTAGAAAGAATTTGTGAAGTTACTTAATTTGTGAACTTTAAATTTTTTTTGGCTATATCATTTGCTTTATATTTTATTTATAGCGGTAATAATTATTTGTAATAAAATATTGTTAATAGTAATTAGCCATTCCCATATAATTTAATTTTTTGGGTTACTGCTTCTGAAGATTGCCTAGTTTGGTTAAGGCTGAAATGTTTTGCATCATTTACATAAAGCTAATCGACTTATGGTTTAGTCTGATGAATAAGAAATCTTTTGATGGGATTTTAATAATCTTAGTTTTCTTTTCTAACTTTAAATAAGGACAAAGAATCCGAAAGTATTAAATAGTGACTCTTGAAGTTAGGTAAAATTTTTCCTACATAGTCGTTCTTAGTATAGGTTCTTTTGTAATTACGTTACACGGATAAGACGGCTGCTTATTTGAAAGTATTTTTAGGGTCCTTATTAGCTTTTTACCTTGAGGTTATTTCTTTAGAGTGGTTAGGACTTGTGGACACCCCTTTCTGGGGAGTGGATATGATTTTTTTTTGCTGGTACGAAGTTTGGAATTTGGATGAAGGATTTTTCTGTTTTTGTCTTTCTTAAGGAACTTTTTAGAATAATTTGTGAAGTTACTTAATATTATTATTATTATAATACGGAAAAGTTTAAAATATAGCTTTAATATTGTGTACAAGTAAATTTGGTATACTATTAAATGGGGAGAAGAAAATAATTTTACACGCTGGGCAATCACTATTCAATCAGACTTATATTTAATATATTATTTGATTATTAATTTTTTTAATAGAAAATAGTCATATCCAGAGCTATAATTAAATCAGAATCATTTATATATTGATCTATTATTTAATTAAATAATTTATTTATATTATTATTGATTAATTTTTATTAATTATATAATATATATATATATTATTATTTAAATTTTTATTAAATAACTTATAATTTAATAATAATAATTAAATTATATTAAAAATTCTTCTTTTAAAACTAGAAGAAACAGTTATAAATAATTTACACACTCATACACGTCAAAGATGAAATTGAAATAAAAAGAATGAGATCATATGGATGATTTTTGAAGAGACATGAGATAAATATTGGGAGACTATGATACTAAACAATTAATTAAGATTAAAAATTATATACTATTATTGCATTCAGAATTAGTCTCGGGAATGGAAGTTAATGAGAACTATCAAGAGATTGTATATCATATAAATATTAGTCCAGTCAAACTAAGAATTCGAATTAATCATGATATGAAATAATTATCAATATAGTGTAATATATTAGTGGATATAAATGAAAGAGACAAAAAATAAAAATAGTGTAGAATAAAGAAGTTGTTGAAATTTACAGACACAGAACAAGGGAAAACAGCAAATGTAGAAAATAAAAAAAATTAACAAGGTCGCAATTTTGGGAGGGTACTAAATCGAAACCTGATAATAATAATAATAAAAATGATAATAATACACATACAAAAATCCATATATAATAAATAATAATTTCGCCGTTATAATTACAATAATATATAATAAGATAACCTAACTATTAAATTATCATAATTAATGACATAATATTAAGTAGAATGAAATAATTTTAATTTACTTGAAATATTATATTTAATTTGTGTTATTTATATTAATTATATTATTATTTTTTAATCAATCTTTGAGTTTGAGATTTTCTAAGTAATTATTTCATTCATAAGATTATCAATAAATATTAATATATATCGATTATATATATTCATAATATATATTATTTTTACGTGCATCAAAATACTTTGTTTTTAGTTTTAGTCACTATACTAGTTCAATTAAGCCATTGACGACTTAGCTAAAATAAAAACTATTGCAAATTTTCTTAAAACTAAAAGTTCTCTAAATGATAGAAAGAAATTAATACTTAAATATTAATTGTTTTCATACTACTCATACATCTTTACCATTATAATTCATCTAAATTCTTCAACAGATTCCGTGGGTGGATGGATATGTCGATACTAACATATTTACAATCTGGAAACAAAAATAGATAAGTTTAGAAGATACATAGACTGGTCATATGAAATTTCCTAATAATACTTGGTTAGGAGAAAAGAAGCTATAATGTCACAGAAAAAAAAAACAAATAAAAAATATAAATCCTAATGAAAATCACAACAACTAAATAGCAAAGATAAATGAATTCTTTGAAAAACACAATTGATGATTAATTCTATACTCGTCAAATTATAAGAGTTCATACCTCTAATGTGAAGAATCCACAAGTAATTGTGGAATTAATCTCCAACAGTGTCATTAACTCCCTCTTAACAATAAATATATAATAACATGATGCTTCACGTCCATAATTATTTTTAATTATGTACACTCAAACTATTTATACTATTAATTCTCAATTATGTCAAATCTAAAAATTACAAAATAATAATTATCATTACTCTTTTCATCAGACATTACTTTACTGACTAACAATCTCCAACTTTATTTTTAATTTTTATATACTTTTTTCTCATCATTTAATATAAATTCGATAGCTAAAACTATAAAAAACACACCAAAAACAAAAAAAAAAAAAATTAATATAATAGCGCTACGAAAATATATAGATTAAATTATTAATCATTAATTTTAATCAAATTATTTCTCAACATCAAACTCACACCCTAAAGGATATTAGTCCATAATCTTATCTGAGACAGCATTGAACTTTAGATACTAATTACTCTTTATTCTACAACCAATAGCTTTCATTTTTCACTAATCTATCAGCATTAAACACCTACTTAAGGTCAAACTACACATATACCCTTCGTGATAATAACCCTAGTGTCTATTTCCAATAGAGTATTTACCTTTTTGTATTATTCCTCTTTCACAGGAATCTAAATTTACAAGGCAACAGCACCTTCACTATTAAACTCTCTTCTATTCCATTTCACAACTTCTCTATACACCATTTTGCAATGATCCCGTTAAATCTTTTCATACCAATCATACTTTCACTCTCAATAAGCATATCTTACATACGTCATACAATCTAATTATGTTCCTTCCACTTCTACTATTAAACTTCTATTCACGTATATTAATAATCATATACGGTCTTTCCGTTTCTTATTCCCTTTATTTTTTCGTCAGGTTAGAGATTGATATACACTGGGAAAAATAAAATTTGTCTTGTTTGGTGCGATGGAAAGAACAATAAATGATTATCATGTCTTCTAACCATACGAAAAAAAAACATAAATCATCCTTCCTCCTTCTCTTTTCCTCTTCATCTTTCCTCTCTTTCTCTACTAATTAATCTCGTCTCCCAGCTGTGCATGTCTCTTCTTCTCTTCTTCTCTTCTTTTATTCTCTCTCTCTCTCTCTTCCTCTCATCTCTTCCTCTGGGAAGTCACTGTCTCTCTTGTCTATGTTTGCTTCTCGCTTCTCTCGTCGTTTCTTAACGTTTTGGTTACTGTTTTCATATTTTTTCTTTTTTTTCTTGTCAACTATATCTTTAATTCTTATATTAATAATTCAATTTTTAATATTTATGATTAACATTTTAATATTGCTAATAACCGGGTTTTTTCTTTATACCATCACAAATATTCAAGATATTTTTCTTTTTGTGATATAGATTTGTTGTTTTGCTATCATTGATGAAAAATTTCACTCCTGGTAGTAGTAGTGTAAGTATAGTAGTTTAATAGTAAGTAAAGTGGTATTAGTAGTAGTCGGTAAGTAGTGGTAGTGTAGTAGTATAGTAATTGCAGTTGTAGTTGTTATAGGAGGGAGTATATTTAGGTTGTTGTTGGTTGTTCTTGGGGGGGGGGGGGTGGGGTGGGTTGTTGTTAAGTTGGTATATTGTCAGGTATTAACACGATAAACGTATTCGAGATAAATTGCTTCGCCATATTAGTTGGGTTTCGGTAAGTGTTGGGTGAACAAAAATTATCTTGGTACTATTGTCCTCGGTAATTATCGGCTAATAGGGTTATGTGTTTTAGGGTCTGGAAATAACAGATACGCGAAACGTTATCGCGATAAATTATCGCGATAATTTTATCGCGATAACGCACCACGCTTTCGGTGGATGGATGATCTAACCATAATACAAGATTCCTATGTTCGAAGTATTTGTTTCTCACTAGAAATATACCATAGAGATATTAATTGGGCTGTCCGCCGCAAGTTGTCATTTTCTCTCTATATGTTTTCCCTTGGCATCGATAAAATCTGAGTGAATCGGTAAATTTCAACCTCTCTGTCCCTTCTGGGAATCTTCCTGATCATATAAACTTACATGAGTTTGCTATTCAACTACAAAGTAAGGCTCAAAAATCATATAATTGATCCCGGTTGGAAAAAAAACCACAAAACGTTATATACAATTTTACTTTCGCTAGTTCAGTTATGTCGTGTGTCAGAAAAATATCTTGATATAATATAAAGAATAATTTTTGTTTCTTTAAAGAACGGTGTATTATTGTTTTAAAAATAAGGTATATACTGGTATATATATTATAATGACCAAATACTTTCAATTCTTTAAATTTCTTCTTTAGTTCCAGAATCCTATTGAATGTTTTCCGTTTTATATTATATTCTAAAATAGTATTTTTCTAGTAAGTAAAGCATGTATTGGAAATGTGGTTATATAATAAAAATCTCAAACAAAAGAAAAAGTTGTTTTTACAAGATCTAATAAGGTATTTATACTTTCTACGTTATTTTAGGCTCTACTTTTTATCTTCTTTTTGATCGATTTATACTCCATCGACGTTATTTAATTAACCTCAAGTTATATTACCAGAAAATTCCTCTAGAGTAACTAGAGATATGGAAACTTAATTATTGAATTTTTTTTAGTTTTTTGTAAATATATGAATATGTTTGATGGAAGACAATATTAATATAATTTCATTCATAGATATTATTACGATTTCTATTTTATTATAGGAACAGGAACAGGGCCTGGAGTCCCTTTTGCTCCTGATTTAGGGATAAGGGCGCCTAAAGGCAACATTACCTTTACAATTCAACTCCAAATGAATTCCAAGCTTACTTTTTTGTCATCCGATTTCAAGATTCTATCATGAAGGTAGAATTTTAAGCCAGTTTTTTTAGTGGTGTTTAGCCTTTCATTAGATTAAAATCTTGAATATGTTGTTTATATATATATGTCATATAAAGTAAAATATAGGGTAATATCCCAGTGTTTCATTTGTTAATTAATATTAATGTCTGGGCCAGGCCAGTCATCACATATCCTTAATCCTTTATTAATTATAATATTTCATAATATATTTATCCACTATATATTATATTATCCTTACTTGTCTCTTTACTAGATTTACTTGTAAATTTTACCCTAAAAATACACTTGATAATATAATATTAATTATATTATATATAGTATATATATAATATATATATATATAACCCGCTCACCCCTTCACCCCTCTATATATAATATATATTATATATATATATTATATTTTAACATGGAACATAACCAAATTATATATAGGTGTACATAAGTATAAATATATTATATATATATATATATATATATACAAAATATATTTATTTAAATATATATTTTTTTTTAATTAGAACATTTTTATAAATAAAATAAATTTGATAATTAATATTAATGTCTGAACTCTTAATACTTTAACTTGAACAAATATATATATATATATATATATATATATATATATATATATATATATTATATATATATATATATATATATTAATATATATATAATATAATGACTAGACGTCTTTAGGAAAAAAAAAGTTATAGACTGCAAAGTATTAAATAATCCCATAGGGTGTACTTATGCTCCAACTGACCGGAACTTGAGGAGAATTTAGGACTTAGTGACCATACTATAATTAGATTTAACGTGAATGTGATATTTGGCCCCAAATTGCCAGTTAATAAGGAAAAGATCTTAGATTTCCGAAATGGCGATTTTACCAAATTTCTAGACATGCTTAGTAATAACATTAAACACGAGATTAAAGAGTTTTTTAAAGACTCAAAACTGTTTTATCATCGTGAGAACATTTAAGCAGAATTTTTGATGAAAGTATTTAGGTCAGTAGTGTTTTAAAGAAAATAAACCCATTAGGGTGGTGAAGAGAAAACCTGTTTGGTGGAATAGGGAGATAAGAGAGAAAGTCAATGAAAACGTAGATGTTTTAAAATATTCGTAGGTAGTAATAATGAGGACGATTTAGAATATTACAGGAAAAATAGAAATGAGCTTAACCAGTCAATAAGAAAGGCAAAATGAGAGGAAGAAGTTAATTTAACATAAAGTTCCTTATCGTTTGGCTCTATCAGCCCTCCGAGTTTGGCGCAGAGGTTTTTTGAAATGCAACCCTGTATATTATATATATAGTATATATATATATATATATATATAGTATATATATATAATAGTATATATATATATATATATATACGTAATATATATTATATATATATATATATATCAGGCTTGGGTTTCAAGTACATTTTGTCAAGAACAAGTACTCTAGAATTGTTTAAGTAACAAGTACAAGTAACAAGTACAAGTAACAAGTACAAGTACAAGGGTAAAAGTACAAGGTACTTTATGAAACTTGCATATATATACTATATATAATATAGTATATATTATATATATATATATAATTAATATATATATATATTATATAGTATATTATATATATATATATATATATATATATATATCAATCATCATCATCCATCAACATCAAACCATCTTCTCTCACTCCCCAACGACTGGGTAAGGTGGTAACATGCACCGGAAACGATAAAATAGTAGAAGATATGAAGCAAGTAGAAAAGAAACAGCCCAGCCGTTACAGCCCCCTTATACCAATTAGTGAGAACTTCCGTCGCAGTCAGAAAAATTAACCCTACAGGCTTCCGGTACCCGCGATGGACCCTCAACTATGATCTCAGTCAATGTTGGGGTTCCATTCCTTGGCCCATTTGTGGGCTTACAACCATACCTCCTCAAAAACCTACCGATAACATTCACTCCTGTCTATGCACCACCTTTCATTCTCTTCTCCCAGCCATTTTCGTGCCAAACTCACCATTTCTCTCTTCACAGTGACATCTCCCCACTTTTTCATGACTACCAATTCCACCCTCCTTTTTCTCTGCTCTCTCATCCGGCATCGATTCACACAACAACAACTCCGTTACCACTATAACATTTTACCCCCTTCGTTTAACAAATAATATCCTGACCACACCAGACCAACCCGATTATGCATCCACTCCTCACCTCCCCCTTTAAATATGAAACATGACCAAATCACCAATCATACACCCCTATCATCTCATCGAAACGTAACTTTCCATTTTTTCTCCATTTACCCCCTTCTCCACACCAACAACTCTCTAATCTTTAATATATTATTTATTCTACATTATTTCTTTTTCAACACTTACGTCACAGGCTTCCCTAATTATGCAAATACAAGTTATGAACAGGAGGGATTGTGTGGCAAGGGGAGAGCATGGAGACCAGCACTAAACTATAGATTAAACGGGTAACAGACACTACCCCATTTGTAAGACCTAGCGGCACTCAAAGACTTAGTCTCTTTACATCCACCACGATTTAATTGCACCAGCCACCTTAGTCCCATTCACAATTTTCCTACTACAAGCTGCATCATCCTCAATTATCTTTTCATTTCAAACATTATTTAATTTTCTTTAGACTTTTTAAACTCACACTTTTTCCAGCTGCTCCACCATCTAACCATAACTTCACACCGCGGACTGCCCTCACTCACAACCCTAACCTTACTCTTATCTACGTTTAACTTTCAAACCCCTCCTTTTACACACCTACCAATCTCACCAGTCCTCTCAAACTCTCTTCCGATTCGCCCAGCACAAAACCAAATCATACCTCTATCATAATATGGTACGAATCTCCACTTTCTGTATCTCCATTATTTTTAACACTAGCTTGTTACGTCTGACCTCAAATTCATTATAATGTTTATCCATATAGCAGATTAGATTTCGCCCAAGCAGCTCATACACATTCCTGTCTCCTTCGCTTATTAACCCCAAATATTAAAACCAATCAACTTTCGACTCTTATTTGATTTTTACACACGCTTCACTTATAAATAATACATAACTTTTGATTCTATTCAAACGCTTACAACATACCAATAGTATCAATAACACCTGCCGTAGAGCTTCCATATTAATCCTATAACACGCCTGTTGCAAATCCATAAATCCTAAATTACAATTTATTTTTCTCCTCCCTAATTATCCCTATTTCGTTTAATGTTTAGATGTGATGATCCACGCACGATAATCTCAAACCTAAACCTTAACAACTGTTGTACGTTAATTTCTTCCAGTCCATTCGGACGGACATTGTACTATTTCGGTACCGTAAGTTACCAACATATAAATTTGTAATTCACTTAACACACTCAATAAACTAACTACCTTATAAGACTTAATTTGCCCCTATTAATCTTTACCTTATTGGAGATAAAAATGCTGAGACTCTCCTTCAAAATCACCTCGGCTTCGTGAAAAAATACTTTCTTTATATACTACACTTCTCAAATACAATCTAATCACCATCTCGCCTATACTATTATATATTTTATATATATATTTATATATAATATTATTATATATATATATATATCTCCTCTATTTATATTATACTATTATAATATATATTACTATATAATATATATTAAATTTTATAATATTTTATATAAATTTATAATTTTCATTTATTAAATATATATAATAATATAATTGCGTTTGTGCGGTGAATCTAAGTCAATCGAGAGTTTGAAAGAATTGGTTTAGAGAGAACTTTGGCAGAGTGTGTATAAAAGATTATGATGGGTTTGCTTAATAGTAACGTAAGATTCTACAAGAAATGTTACATGGTTATATGTGTTAGATAAGATGTACAGTATCCTCGGTGTGAAAGTATTATGCATAATAGACCTTGGTGTAGCAAGCTGGAAATCAACAATTTTGTACAATGAGTTTTACAAATCTTAATTTAGGATAATATTTATATCTTTGTGACGAACAAGGTGGAACGGGATGAAATCAAGCGTTCCGTGTAGTAAGCCCAAAGTTCATAGTGAAATCCCTCAGGCACAGCGTAAGGTGGACCTAGTCTTAGCACATTAAATTCCCACATCTTGGAAGTGGCAATGTAAACGAGACTGAAGTCTTGGAGCCTTGCGCTAAACGGGTCTTTGGGCAGTGCGTGAAGAATAATGTCTTGGTTTAACTCTGTGTTAACCATGCCATAAGTCCTGGATAACTACGTAGTACATGCGAGACTAATTGGGTCTCGGAAATCCGTAATCCAGGACAACCAATGTCTAGGGTGTCAGATGGACAATACTTAGGCGAGCGTGTTCAGGTGTGTAGAGCAATTGAATAAAAATTGATGGATCAACGATATATTTTCAGAAGTCTTGTATGGTGGGTGAAAAAATAAGGGATAAATGAGAGAACATAATTTAAGAAAGATACGTTTTAGATGGATTATGGTTCATCAAGATGGAAAGAAATCAATTAATGATGATAAGGATCACGGTTTAGAGTTAATCGGTGTATATGGTGAGATGTGATTGGGAATAACGACTGGGCTTGGGAGACTACCGAAGAAAAAGTGGATTGAGTACAGAAATATAAAAAAGATAATGTACTTGAGGAGGAGTGATACTTGTGAAGTTTTGGGCAGGGGCCGAGAAGAAAAGTCAGGCATAATAGGTAGTAATATGGCAAGGTTTTTTGTGAGGGTGTATGGTTGTGGCACCACCTGGGCCAAAGGGATTGAACCCCACAATTGGCGAGATGCCTTATCCATCACGATGAGGTCCGTCGCGGTCGCCGTGAATGTCCTCATAGAGTGGATTTCTCGACTGCGCGAGTTCTCACAAATATGCAATAAAGGGGAGGTAAAGGCTGGCTTTCTTTTCGGCATTGTGTCTATTCCTTACTACTTTTTCTGTGTTTTTCCGGTGACATGTTACGCACCTACCCCAGGGTCTTGGGGGAAAAAGAGTGGTTTGAGTGCAATGTAAGATACGATATGATATTACTTATATATGGTATATATATATATATATATATATATATATATATATATAATATATATATCATATACTATTAATATATATGCTAATATATATATAATATATATATATTATATATATTATACTATATATATTATATTATCTATATATATAACTACTATATATTTTATTTATATATATATATTATACTTATATATATAATATAATATATATATATAATATATATATATATATATTATATATATATATACCATGACATTACTTTTCAATTCACTAAATAATATACATGATATACATAATATATAGAAATAAATAATATCAATAACCGAAGTTAAAAAGAAATAAAATTCACATAAAAAATATATATATCCTGGTTTAAAAATGGCCAAAAAAATAATTATTTATAATGGTCAAATAAGTAGCCAAACAAGTGCGTCAGTCATTTTCACTGAACCTGTTGAAAGAACTAGAAGTACAATTGTTACAAAAAGTATCTACACTATAAATAAAATAAAATAAATATAATAATATATCCGTCCGTTGCTTTGATGTATTTATAGAAAATAAGCTTCATAACTCTGCCAATAGAAAATACTTTTCAAATTTTCACTGTAATATTTATTTATGCATTTATTTTATTTATTTATTATTTTTAGTTCCTATTATTGCGTGTTTTTGACAACTTTAACCTATCACATCCCAGAAAATGTTAATTTCTCGAAAAAACTTATTACATTTTCGTACACAACGAATAAATTTACGACTTTTCCTGAATTTCCTGAACAGTCCAGAAAATGCAAATGATCCCAAAGCTCTAACATAATGATGGTAAAATTCGCAATCGTACTTTAATTTGAATTTTAATTAAATTTTAGACGCTATTCGGAAGCTCACATTTTTTATTTTTATTTTCAAAAGAAAATATTCATGAATTCTTTAATTCTTGAAAGAAGAATAAGGCAGACTTATTCTTAACTCTCAATTATTCTTAATATTCTTAATATTCTCAATATTCTTAACTTTCAAAAATTTACCTTTTGTGGTATTTATATCGACAACTTTTAAGTATTGTTTTGTTAGAATACTTCATCAAAAATTTTTAATTAAGGGGAAAAGCTTCGAACAATCTGACGTCGTAAGATTATATCTTTAGATCAGTTATAATAAATGTTTTAGATTTTGATTTTTAATTTTTTTTTTACTAGACCGTCAGGAAATAACGTTTATATTATTTTTTTTAGTGCGAAATGAATGCATGGCACGCGGTCATTTTTTTACTTGGGGAATCCGCCACTCGTACCCCCCGACATCATAAACCTAAACACTGACATATACCTAAACATTGACATCATAAGCATGATAACCGTATATATATAATATAGGCTATATATATGATAGGCTAATATATATATATATATATATATATATATATATATATATATATATATATATATATATATAATATATATATATATATATATATATAAAATTGATTATATAAGTATATATATATATGGCTATATATATTATAGGCTATATTATATATATATATATATATATATATATATATATTATATATATATATATATATATAAAATATATATATATAATATATATATATAATATATATTATATATATATATATATATATATATATATATATATATATATATATATATTAGAAAAGATGAATCTTATATCGTAAATACGTCACTTTGGAGATGTAATAATATCTAATTTTTTTGTCGCACCATCTATATTCTTTGATTCTCTATTCACTGCTGCTCTTCTTTCTTAAAGATCAATTGAAACCATGGGTTCGCAAATTATATTAGATGTCACATGAAATTATCATGGGAGGAGGTCAACGCTTCATAGTGTTTTTTTTTGTTACTGTAAATTTCACATTGCTTATATCAAATACTCATTATAAATCTCATACTCGAGCAATCTGATTATACTTTGACTTACTATCTCTACGACTATTATTATATATAATTACTTGTTTTCAACCACCGTTCTCTTTTCTTTCCTAAGGTCATTCACCTAAACAATTACTAGAGAGATTTTACATTACTTCACTCATTTCCTAACGATACCTAGTACGAAATATATATGGCCACTCACAACTTCTACATACACTTACAAGAATCTTGAGCTTTCACTACTAGATATATATTATATGATATCTCTTCTCACAAAACGAATACCAACAGACGCTTTCAAGTCTTCTTAATACAGAAAACAATACTTTAACACTATATTTTAAGTCATTTACGCTACAATTACTGCATAGTTGTTCTAACTAGGATTTGACTATAGGTAATCGAGGTGATTGATATTCTAGTGTTGTAACACTAGGCCATTGCTGAGAAACGTAGATGATATTTGTATTGAATAGGCAATCACTTTAAAATAAATGTTAAAAATATTGTAGCATATTGCGTTAATTTGAAATGCGAATAAGATTGACATTCGTATTTCACCTTTGTTTGCATTTTGTGATGTCGAGAGATCTAAGCGGCCAAAGAATTGAACCTCCACGGCCGAACCACCTGTTTCAATTCCTTGACCGCATTGATTTTCCGACATCATACCATGTAATTTTTTCCTTTGGGGTTTCCAAGTAGTTATTCGTAAATGTTTGTATAGTTGGCCCTATATACATTTGAGTTGCCACTACTGAACTGCAACAGGGTGCCTTATGGTGGTGTCAATAATCATTTAAGTTTTTGGATACCCAAACCCGCTCAGCCCTCCCACACACAAAAAACACCAACCATAAATTAAATACTAAGTACACAATATTTCACATTTCTAACCATTGACAACCACCTATTTCCATTAAAAATATTTCACATTTCTCATTCAATTTTTAATACCAATTACAAAAGTAGCAGATCAACAAACATTCTTTAGAGTAAATCATCGGAAAACGTGTCGTCAATAGGAAATGAAAGTAAAGCAGTTTTAAACTTGCTTAATTACTTAAATAAAATTATTACAATTTAAATATTTAATTAAATATAATTAACAGTATTTAGTGGGGAACAATGGACACTTAAATGTAGTACATGATGTATTTTATTTTATTTTTATTTTTTTTATTTTTTTTTACCAATATGATCATAAAAAATATTAACGTGGAATTTGCAGATCTCATAGCTTTTTCACAGGATCACTTTCGATTTTTTTTTCTCTCTCTCTCTCTCTCTTTACAGATCCTTTCAAACCTTTCATATAAGTTTCATGAAAATTTGAGTCCTCAGTAGGATGTGAAAAAAATAATTCTATTATTTGTGTAACTATTCTCAAGTTATTTTTTTTTTAAATATATATTTTTTTCTTATTTAAAGACTGTGCATGAGATCTTATGATGCTTTAATACTCTTAACAGTATTCTCATCATTCATATTTAAATCAATTGATTAAAATTTGTCAATAACCTGCTCAATGTGTTTCTAATATATTTTGGAGATAAATGTTCATCAACATTGTCAATTTCCACGTTGAAAACCTAAAAAAAGATATCTACTTCCTTTTTCTTTGAAGATCTTTTTTTGTATCTTCTTCGTTTTTCTTTTTTCAAATTCATTAAGGTATTTGATGAGTGTGTCGACTTCAAGAAGAGCAAGAATCGTCATTTCTAATAAATTATTTCATTTTCCTTTTTGAAACACCAATCTTACTGGTTTTTAAATAGTGTCGAATTTTATTTAATCATAGGAATAATAAATATTATGATTACCTAAACTTTTTAATAAATTAGAGACAGAAATGAGGAAAATTTACCTTCTAATAATTCGTTATTCATGCCCATGTTGAATTTTGACAATTCATCATCCCTGGCACCAAGGGGGTGCACTACAATAGATAACAGTGACTCAGCAATTAGTGATATACTAGATGATGATACGAGAAAAAGCACTAAAGAATACAAATAGAAAACAGATTAAAGATAGTGTAATGTAACAGAAGAAGAAAGAAGATCGAGAGAAGAATAACCTCATTCACGTTATTTCATAGTCGAGAAGAAAAGATCATATCTGTGTCCTTAATTGAGAACACAATAAAAATATCGCAAAATTTATTAGTTTTTATTAATTTTTTTAATTCTCAATTTTTCCTCATCAATTCGTCTGTTTATAGCCTGTTTCTGCTTTTTTTCTCTTATTTTGAAAGTCGACAGGAAAGAATAATAAGGGTATATACAAGAGGACAATTGCTTACACCCTTTCTCTCTTGTCTCACAAAAGTAAGAAGAAATTTTTATAGGCAAATGTTCCTTTCCTAGTTTGCAATGGGAGGTAATTTGTTATGATGTTTGGGCGAACCCTCACTTTGGCCGTGTAATATTTTTTCCTGCCTTTTATCCGTCGCTGGTGACACTAAAACGACGCCTGCGCTCGCGCGTCTTCACTGCTGGCGGCTTTGTCATGTCGTTTTGCCCATTTGTTTGTCACTTGCTATTCTGCACAGCAGTGCTTACAGCAATTTTTACCTATTTCACAGTTGAGATATTATTTCCTCGCGTCCTCAAAGATTTAATTTAAGCAAGATTTCTCATTGGTAGTGTGAAAATCAAAAAAGACAAGTGACAATTTAACACCGTCCTGGTGAGTGATCTAGAGAAGTCTTTTTTTTTTTCCCCTTATTTCTGAGAATGGCTAAGTGTCTAAATCTACTATTTTCAGATTTTCTTAGAGCTCTCTTCTGAAGTTATCGTCTCACATGAAGTCACGTAGGCGTCGAGTGCAAACATTGCTTGTTTGAATTTATCGTTGCTTCTCCGAAAATGATCTGCTACCGAATATGTTTTTCAAACAATTTTTTGCTTATAAATGTTGGTTTTATTTGTCTCTTTATCTTGATTCATTTTTTACTTTTTTTTATCTTAGAATTTCTCATTTATTGATTATATCTTTATTACCACACTATATTCAAGTAACCTTTTGGAATTTTTTCTTTTTGAAAATGTTATTGGAAAAAAATGAAAATTATGTAAGCTTTTTAGTGGAAGAAGTAAGAAATTAAGAATTCCAAATCCCCCACCCCCAAAATTCCAAACCATCAAATTGATGCTATATAAATCGTACGATTAACATAAAATATATAAAAACTAATATATATTATATATATATATATATATATATAATACTAATATATAAAATTATATAATTATATATCTATATGTATAAATATATATACTTATATATATCAAATATATATATATAAAATAATTGGTTTTATAAAAAAAGAAAAATATAATACTTTATTGTTATTCTACTTATTTCTCTAAAATAAATACTTAATATTATGTCTAACTTTTATCATTATTTTTTACATATTTTATAACTATAAAGACACGTACCAATAAATTATATAATATCATATAGAAATTTTATATATAAAATACTAATTAATATACTTATTTACATATAAACTATTAACAGCATAGTTAAAATTATAATTTACCAGTATATATCAATAAGTAAGGTTGTTACCATATATATTAGCATACCAATAGGTGCTATATTAGGTTAGCGGAGCAACTGGAACCATGTCTGAGTTTTAATTATAGTATAGCTTATATGTTGGATGAAATAAAGAACGTGAAGAGTATGCAGAATATACGCTCACATGTGCTTGTGAATGTACCAGGATAGTAGCAGATTGCACATTACAATTATGGTGGTTTGCGTCTATAGGACTAAATCCTTAGTTGCTGGCGGTTTTGCTATGAGTGAATGTAATTTTCACCCTCTGTTAACTGTAGAGTAGCTCGAACACAGACTGGAATTAGAAGAAGTGTAGATCTAAAGTGTAGTTTATACAGATGGATAATCTTAGGGGTGTTAGGTTATGAGAACGAATTGATTAAAAACAAGAAGTAACTCTTTAGAAAGTTGTGTGATGTGAAGAAGATCGCAAATGAGTCATAGAATAAACAAGAGCACATATGAGATGGTTTGGTTCATATGGATAAGAATGGAATGAAAGTCCAGATGTAATAGGTGTGGAGTGTGTCAAGGAATCGACACCTAGTCTGAGAGAATCCGAAGAAAAAATCGATTCGAGTCAGCTATAAGAAATTGAGCCTGAGAAGGAGCAGAGAGTAGATGAGCTGGAAGAGGCTCAAAGAAAGAAAGGTGCATAAGAGGAGTAGAATAGTTGCGAAGTTTTAATGAGTGGTATGGTTGGTTTGAGGACGGCTTTGCCGCATGTGGAGTCGCACCCACATTGACGTAAATCCACAGTATTGCCCTGTCTCAGTCTTGGCGAAACATTGGGTGGTTTCCCTGAACTGAGACGAGTTCTCACTTAAGGCTATAAAATGGACGGTAAGGGTTTTCTTTTCGAATTGCGTCATATCCTCCTACCAACTCTTTTCTGTTTCTGTGTATTTGACGTACCTCACCCAACCTGGGATATGAAGATGGATCATAATATATATATATATATATATATACTAGTATATAGTTACATGAGGCTTTAAGTTAGATTATAGTATACTTTTGAGTATATTTATATAACTCACTTATAGACTATATATTATTACTCACTATGGATCATATTATACTCAATTATGTTTTTTACTATATATTATATATATATATATGAGCTTTAATTTCTCCTATCTTCATGATATTTATTACAAGATAATCGATTTAATATATTCTCAAATATGCTCACATATTGTTATTAAAATCCTTATAATCAAATATCGAATTTGGACTGTTTTTTTTTTGGTGCTATGCTGCCGAAATATAACATTAAGCCATTATTTATTATATAAATATACTAATTAGTGGAGTATACTTATTAACCACGATTACATTAATATGTTTTTATAAATATACTATATATATACATTATAATATATATATAATATATTATTTATACTTACATATTATATATAATAATTTATTTTAACTAATATATTAATATATATATAACATATAATATATTCCTGATTTATGAATGATAAGGTACAATATAGATTGTACAAGTAAAATATTATACAAGTACGAGTATTTTTATATTTTAATTAATACCTATATATATATATATATATATATAATATTATAATATATAATAATATTAATACCTATATATATATATATATATACTATATATATATATGTTTTTATGTGTATAATGATAGAAATGAAATGGAGAAAGAGATGGGACAGGAATACGTTTCAGAGGAAATTTAAACTTGAATGTAACATCTTAAGAATCACGAGAGATGCATTTGGTATATATAATGTTATAATAAAAAATAAATTGAACTCTCTCTTAATAAAGATACAGCCAATTTTTGCTTTCATTATTCTTTTTACTTTCCACTGCAACTTTCTGGGATATGTGTGTTTTTCTAAATATGGTTTTATACGAAATTAAACTCTAGCTTATATATATATATAGCTTATATAAACTTCATTATGTTTTAACTCACTCATATATATATATATATATTATACTTATTTAACCTATTATACCTTTTACTTATATATGCTTTAGCTGACTTATATTAGATTTTTTAACTTAGCTTTATATACTTAATTAGTTTTATACTTAGCTTTATAACTCACCCTAATTGTTATTTTAATCATGAGTGCTTTATAATATCTATATGTTTTTATCTTGACTTATTATAACTCTCAATTTATTTATTAAACATTTAATTACACTCTGTAATGATTAGCAGGGTAACACTATAAGTATATATGAATTCCATAGATAGTAGTGGTGATGATGTGCATGACGCACTGCTATCGCGCCAGAAGACCATAGAGGGTGATTTGTATGTTAATATGTTCCTAAACCTTCATGTATTACTCTAAAGTAGAGCTGTGGTATATGATGTGACTTTATTTACTATCATATTTTACATAATCCTTTCACATCATATAAGAACTTAACCAACATACCTTAACTTCACATATACTTATTTTATTTTATACTGTGACTTACTATTAGAGCTTTAACTTCATTTGTTTACAGCTATTACATTTTCTTGCTTCTTATATCTATCATATAATACTTAAGAAACTCAATAAGATATCTGTTCTCTCTAGTTACTATGCTGTAATACTATCTTTAAGTACCTATTCTTATTCATTTTTTAGTTGTTTTTATTATGTCTTATATAATCAATGTCTAAAGTATTTTATTAATGTTATATTCATTCTACATATATTAGAGTGTATATAAATTTTTTTATTTAATTAAATTTAATAAATACTTTTATTTATTATTTTATTATATTTTATTATTAAAATTATTTTTTAGTTTATAGAAAACATTTTGAGTTTATTTTAATTTTTATATATAAATTATATAATTTATCTATAATATTTTTTATAAATATATGATTATTTTATATATAAATTACTAGCTCTAAAGGAAACCACCAATTCTTGTTTGACTTTAATATATTATTTTTATAGATGTTCACTTAGTATATTTTTAAACGCTCTAGCTAATGTCAATTGCTTTCTATATATTAAAATCTATAATTGTCTATCTGAAATGACCCCAAATAAAATATTGATCTAATAATTGAAATTAGGTATTTACTCATTTCACTCCACTTCAATCCGCTAGCTCTATTAATAAAAGATCTCATTCGCATGTAGAAATAAGGTCAACTAGGTTGTTACATAACCAATCATAACACCCACAACAAATATTATCATTACCTTTACTCCATACTACACTTCTATCAAATCAGTTTACTCTACACATAAGTACACGCCGATATCTCACGACTTCTAAATTTACACAATGCACTTTTTATTTAAGCGAAAACAATTACATATGACTTTCTCATCAACCGAGTTTATAACTCATACTATCTTACTCATTTTTATATCTGTATTTCATCTCACCATAAAATATTTGTTCATTATAATATTTTGAATACTTATACATATATTAACATACTACATATACACTTACACTCACCCAGGGACATATAAAAGTAAATTAAATTATATTAAAATAATATTTTATATAAATTTTATTAAATGGTAAAAAGGTCAACCACCAAAACGGAAAACCTAAATGAGATTTTAAAGATTTCATAAATATTACTATATAAATAATAATAGTTTATAATCAAATTTCAACAAATCTTTAACAAATCTTCAAGATTGTTAAAAGAACATTCAGCTAAATATTAAAGAAAAAATCTCATAATTATACATCCATTATTACATTGAACACAAGCTATTTTCATGCAGTTATATACCAAACTAAAGCTATTAAATGAGTAATTCTATACGCACATAGCAACTTACAACTTACATAATTATCTAACTACTCTATTTAAGCAATTCGAGTAAAAAATGTAATTGTATTGTACATAATTAGTTTTACCTTCAAGAAAATAACTGTCTTATATATTTTAATTAGTCAGAATCAGTTTTTATTCATATATGATCAGGAGATATTTCCTTCAATGATTTTAGCGTAATAAACGTTACATGTGTTTTGTACATTTTATAAAATTTTATAAAATATCAAGTTTTAAAAATAATTTTTACTAAAAAAATATTTCTAATAATATTAGTAATATCAGTAATTTTTTATATTAAATAATCAATATATTTTTCATAACAGTAAAGCAATAAAATAGTAAATCAGTAATGAGAGCAATGCCCCTTAGCACACCCTTACACCAAGTATGCACAGTTATTGTTCTATATATTGACTTAACTGCTTTAATACATATCATCTATTTATAAGCCATGTAATATAAGTATATTAATATATAATAAATATATATAAAAATATAATGATTCTCTCTGCTATTGCATAAATAACATGTATTTATTATTTATATAAATCATTCAAAAGGTATTTATTATTTAAAAATTATACATTTTATTTTATATATTATACATTATATATTTATTTTACGCTCATTTTAAACCACAGAGCAAATATTTCTATGTATTTTTTAAATAATCCGGATTTTCTTTATTATTATTATCTATGTACATTGATAATCCATCACGAGAAGTAATAACACCACTACCACAACTACCGCAACTACTACTAAGATATTAACGTATATAACTGAACCTTCATATATCTCATCTATGTAAAATGGATTGAATAACTTAACTTTAGGCCATTAATATAATTTAAGGATAATAATTACCTTATTTTGTATCATACTTATCTCAGGGGCGAATATTTAGTGACTAATTAACAGGTCAAATATAATATATATTTTCAATAACTGTGAGACTACTTTATATTTTCTGTAAAAATGATTGTGATGCATAACTCGTTATAGGCTCACTAAAATTAGGCCTAAATTTAGGAATAACGTAGTTTTTGCTTATCCTCTCAACTTGTGTGTGCTTTTAATATATATATATATATTTATATAAAGTCGTAATTACCTATATATATCTATATATATTATTATAGTCTATATATATATATATATAGTATTCAAATATAAAGTAAGTGACTCTAATAATAGTGTAATATAGTGTTTAGTATAAATCATGTATTATATATTATATTTATTTAATAAATATTATTTCAATCTGGTGAGAAACATGTCATTGGTATCAGGTTAAAATCCATTATTAATATGATCAAGGTATAGTAAAGTAAATGTTATTCTACTTACTTGTGTATTAGTGAACGGAGTATTCCTTATCTCTTCTATGGAATCTTTATCTATCTCTTCGTGTTATCTCATGATTAGTGTTCGACGTCGAGTTACGTATTGTGAGACTTTCTCGGTGGTTTTTGGTTTCAGCAGCGTATGAGTGTTCATAAACACTCGAGTATTTATTTTCATATCTCCTTATTACCCGATTTATGGTTTTTCTCTGCATTTACCTTGGTAGATTTGGGGAGGAGACTTGTGAACCGTGTGAGAGCTTTTATCATATTTATAAAACATTTGTCGCTCAGGGTTAATGGCATCTGACGTGCACTGCTAGGTCTCGCAAGCTTTTTCCTTCTCTTTGGTTTATACTTCTTTCTTCATTGTAGCCATTTACACTTAATGTTCTCATTTTTCTATACATCCAAATCTGCATCAGTGTTACGTTTTTTGACAGTTCTGTTTTGGGTTAGCGACTATTTCTCTCTCTTGTGTTCTAGTCAAATACGATGGTGTTTCCCTTAGGGGTTATTTGTCGTTTATTCACTTAAACTATTATATGCCTGTTTCTTATCTTTAATTACAGGGGGATCCAGATTAATATGACCGTGTGAGCCTTTCTGGATGGGCATCTGAATTCACAAAGATGTGAAATCGTTTGATGTATATCGATTTGCATTCATTCTACAACGTCAATTTACAATATATCTGCTATCCTCTTTTAGCTTCTAGAATTGCCTCATCGTTTTTAGTAACATTATGTCGATACTCATTTCATCTACATTGATCTAGTGACAGAATATTACTGGGTGAAGTCTGTGACATGACTGCAGAAATTCAAACTCTCTATATAAACGCCAAGCTTCTACAACTCACCCGCTCCTCATAAAAGACACCCTGTCCAACTTTACCTCATCTTTTCGACGGCTCTTCTTCGTCGTGGTCCTGATAGCACAATATAACAGTGCACTCTCGGCCTTGACCAATAAAAACAAAAAAAATGATCTTGAAACCTCGCGCCATGCCAACGAATACACAGTGTTGTTCACTAGGCAGCGGCCTCAAAGAAACTGGGAATTTTGTTTAGCGAGCTGTCGAGAGTTTTCCTCGTGTATAGATGCTTACGCGGAATAACCAGCTATATCATTATAAGAGGGTCCTCACTGGCTCGCCTTGTAATGGAGTAATGTGCTCTCATATACTGGAGGGGGCTCCTGGTTTTACCGGCTTGATGGGTCGCAGTCTAAAAGGCCAAGGAGCGGTATATAGAAGACGTGTTCTGCACTTTCCATGTTTCAGTTGAACACTCTATATTTGTGGCGTGAATGTTGGTGCTTTAATCTCTTTTTCTATAGGTATCCGTACACCGTCGCTTCAGTATGTATAATATGTTTGTGTACTTGAGCAGCACAGCAGTCACTCAAGGGAACTTGAACACTTTTACGCGGTACACATCACCTTTATAATACGACCCCTCGTAGGATCGAGATTGGATGCGAACCTTCATCAAAGGCATTGGTGACGAGTTGAGTTTTTTGGTGTTGTAGGATACGAATTATTATCCAGATGCCTAGTTCGCTGCTCTGGGATCTTATACCTTCTATCTGCCCACCGTGTCTGAGTTGCGGAATTCTCTTCTATTCTTCTATGGTATCATGCTGAATTCCTAATATCTCTCTTACTTTAAAGCCGGCGATTCTGTGCTCTATGAGATATGCGTAGTTTTCTGTTACTTGTATGAAAATTCGTAGTGTGTTACCGCTACCACCCTCCTTGGAATAGGGTTGAATCTAAGTGGTGCGTGAAACTGTAAATATATATTATATAGAGTACTAAAGGACTTTTACCCCCAAGATATTTAAGAAGAGGTATTACTTTTTCACATCTTGCTTATTTACTATTGAAAGTATTTATTTATGATAATTTAGTATATATATATATAATTAAATATTAGTAATATACCTAATGGATGTCTTATAAATTAATCTATATACAATATATATGAGAAATATTCACCATATAATCACATATATATATATAGTGAGCTATAGAAATTTAACATATATATATTGTACATATATATATAAAGGATAGGGGATAGTTTATAATTAATTATTATAGCTCTAATGTATATTATACTAACTTGTATATATAATATATATATAGTAATCAATATTGAGAGTATATGTATTTAACTATATTAATATATATATATAAGTTAATATATTAATAAGTATAAATAAATATTTTTAGGAATACACATATATATATTTTCATTTAAACTTATACTCAATAATAGAGATAAAATATTTCAACACTAAAAAGACATATTAATTATATATACCTTGAAAAGGGAGGTATGATTATGTGATCTAAGCCTTCTTATACATTAAACTTCTTACGTCATATGATAGGTATGATAACTTTAATCATAATGCATTAATAAAAACTTGTTTTATAACTGCCTTAAAGTAATAATAAGATACTTAAAGGTCATAACCTAACATATAAAATAGAGGAAGCAATGACTATCACTAACGCACTAATCCAGATACTATTATGTTATCTATTTCCTTATCAAGGAAATTATAACTTTAGGATAAATAAAACAAAACTGTTTTTCTACAAAAACTAAAATAGTTCATTTCAAAAACTAAATGTTTTTATCAAAGAACCTTTAACACTAGTGAATAATGGTATTATATATATATATATATACTCTATAAATTAAAATCATTAAAAAAATGTTTAACTGTGAATAAATTAAAAATATTAGGGGTATCACTGACTTACATAATTAATATTATATTAGGAAATGAGTAATATTTGAAAATATACATAAAATAGATGTTAAATGAATAAGTATTATAACATAACTGAGTCCAATATATATCTAATAAATAAATAGATAATAAAAATTATTTTTAGACTAAAACCTATTACTGTATATATATATATAGCAGATAGTTAAATATATATATTATACGCCTTGTGAGCGTGGTCATATATTATATAGCGTCGGGTTTCAGCACTATACCAGAGTTACGCTAGCTTATTAATATAATAGCTGAGGGTCAGTTATATCTTAGCGTTAGGGCTTATATTATGCAACCTGTATGATCACTACTATTAATCTAAACTAGTTATAGAATTAAATTATTAATCTATATTATATTACATTATATTTATGAAATTAATAATTATTCCTCATGTAAGTATATTTTATTAATTAATTAAATTATTATGTAAAATATCACTTAGTTAATAATAAATAAAACCCTTTTATATATACAACATCAGTAATTAACTTGTGCACAGCTTAACAGGCAAAAAACGGATATATGATTTATTAAAATAAATGAGTATTATGGGTCTTAAGTTTAAATACTAAAAGCATCTCTTACTATTATGTGAGCCTCAATATACTCAAGTTTAAAGAACTCATAAGTTTAATATTTTATCCATATGTATATAACCTAAGTCACAGGGTAAAGGGACAGGAATGAAAAAAACATGTTTTACATACTTAAACCAAAAGACGATAAAAATATATATTCTCCGTGAATATATACCTATCACATATACGAGGTCATATAGAGATAAATATTACCCCGACCAATCACAAGTACCGTCCTACAATTCACAAGTATAGTAGCTAAAATAAACAATATATATAACTCATTCCTTCTTAAACGAGGCGTTATTTTAAAGGATCTTAAATCATCCCAAATCTTGTCAGCATGTTTCAGTTAGAAATATATTTATAATAATAAATTATAAATATAACATTTAGATTGATTCTAGTCTATACTGGAATTACTAAATGAAATGGTAAATAGCATATATATTTATTGCAGAATTTTGTCTCCTGTGAGAGCTTTACAAAAAGTAGAAGAATTTTTAACTTTTATAAATTTAATAAAGTGACCAAAAAAATATTGACACTTACTCCTAACATCGTGATATAGTTATATATATTGCATATATCTGTATATGTTCACGGATATAAAATATAATGGATAAGTTATTATGATATAATTAATATTATTTTGACCTATAGTAATTAGGTCTATCTTACTAATAAATAATTCAGTCATACTATATATACCAGGGTACCAATAATAGGATTTATATATCTATCATATATAAAATTTATTATATAGTAGCTCACTACTAATATGAAAGTAGTTAATCTATAATATATCAATTACATAATATATATATATATACATTAATTATTTAACAGAGAAGTATAAGGTAGTTTCGTATCTGTATATAGGAGTGCGGGTCTGAGATTGGGTATGTTCCTCTAATACGACTCTCGTTCCTCGATTATCTTTCCCATTCTACGAACTCCAGAATTTGAGAGATATTACATCATATAAAAAAATTATGGATAAAAAAAATTTGAAACCATAAAATACTGTCTTGAAAAATAGACATAGGACTCTTGAAGGTTCGACATATTATCAAAATCTCATGAACACTCATTCTATTATCGTTTAATCATGAATGCACAGACATTTGATGTGAGAAGTTGAGGAGTGTGGATAAGTGGTTTGATGTGGTTCAGTTATTTAAATACATAACTCTAGACACTGATCTCTTTGAGAGAGACAAATGAGCTCATTGGACATACTGAGCTCTTTTCCCATTAAGAAGATTCTCTGCTCTCTATAGTATTTATTTCTCGCTCAATACACTAAACTCATACATTTATCATTTTTACACTCGCGCTACCACGAGAGTATATAGATACTACGTAAACCATAGCAGTATAGTTCATCATTATCCAGAACTATAATATTCTCTCGTGTCGTCACTTAGGCTTTGTGTGAGAAGTGCTAGAGGTGTCGGTGATCGTATTTTTTGAGCTCGATCTAACTATTAGAATCTCAAGGTACTATCAAACACTATTTATGCACTTTTTTCATAATAAATATTTCCTCACTCATAAAATTTTAGTAAACACTTATCTAATTTTATTGATACATTATAAAGATGTGGTTGTGCGTATAAGTGCTGCGAGATGATATGTATATGATTTTTTTGATATTTCAGCTCGTATTCATAGAGGTTTGGGATGATTCTATCTACTTCTGAGAGTAAATTATTAAATTGTCATTTTCCATTTGCTATCTTAAATATGCAAATATTATACTGCACTGTTTGAAATTTTTATCTCACATTTGTATTAGCTATGTTAATAGTAACTATACTCGAACAAATAAACATATTATAAGTATAATTACATAAGTTCGAACTAATGAGTTTTAAGTGCAGATATTAACAATCGAGATCTCGTTTCTGCTGCGTCTCTGCTCTTGTTCTCGTTATTCTACTTGTGTGTGTCTCAGTGTGAAACTACGCTTTTCATCTCACTCACCTAGAGGGTGAGTGTAGTCCTAAACTGATTGTCTTGTCATCCATAGGTGTAGCTTGTGTAATTATTATGTTCAATGTTATGTTGTATGTTTAATTCAAATCATAATTTTGTGTATATTGCAGATTGTAATAAGTGTATCCATCAGTTTGTGCATTTTCTTGTGCTCATCGTTGCTTCATGGTCCAATCGCTGAATTTCTGTTAGAGCAGCTAGGATGGTGGCTATGTCGAAGACTGGGGTAGCTAGACGTACCCTGCATCGGTATATGGCGGAAGTTGATTTATCAAGGAGGAATTGCTGCTATAAGGTCAGTGGAGGAATGTATTTTGAGAGAAGAATGATGTTTCTGATATTAATTTGTGTTCAAGATGAATTTGTGAGGTCAATCGCGAAGTTCTGTTTATCACTCAGTAAAAAATCGAAGTTCAGAGACTACTCAAAGAAATAATGTGAAACTAAAACTGGCATATTTAGTGACATATTTTCTCGACAGAAATAAAAAAAAAAATAATAAAGAAAATAATTAAAGTAAAATAATAATAAATTAAGAATAATTAACAATCATAGTGTGAATATATTATATAGATACAAACATTAATAAAACTAAAAGAGTGTGAGAGCAATGTCCGCAAAGATACTCTACAAATGAATAAGATAATATTTGGATAATTATATTTAAATTTAATTCAGAGTAAATGATAATTAAATTTACTAAATATAAAAACATATTGAGAGAATAAAATAAAGTGTGATAAAAAAAATGTAATAATAATCAGGAAAATCTTGCAGTTCATGCTTAAACAATATAAAAATAGTGGCAACATAATGTTTAGAAAAAGCGGGGAAATTCTTGATAAGAAGCAGTAAAACGAAAATGAGTATTTAAGCAGTAAGAAGCAATCTATAGATACAATATGACGTATTAAGTGCATATCAGTATTAACTTCTCCATTTAGTGAGTATATTGTAAAGTTAACAGTCTTTACAGTAGTAAAAGATAGAAAAGAGCATACACTAACAAATAGCCACATTATAGTTAATGCGAGTATAACATAACCCTTTAAATTAAAATTCAGAATCAATTTGTCCTGTGGTCATTGGTGGGATCTGTTACTTATTCACTTCTTAAAGGTTCAATGATTTTAAAGTTGAATAATATCTATAAAATGTATAGATTACTAACTACGTTAGTCATTACACTTAATTAATAGAAGGATCTAATTAATAGTGTCACAAGTAATATCCTAGTTAGCAGAGTAAGTACCAGGCTTATGCATGCAAAAACTATTGCAATAGAATGGTTATTTTCAAACCTTCTAAGTGTCTCTTCGAACATATTCGTGTAAGAACAAGAGGATTTTCCATCTTTAGGTGTAGAGCTGTTATTAAAAACAAGCTGCGAGAGTCTCAAAAATGAATGTAGAACCTGAGATTATCACAGGATTTGGATCAGTCTTGAGTACGAAGAGACAAGTAACACAGATTATGAATAAGATTCTTGCAACGAATATTGCAAGCACAAAGGCCATTAACACCACTAAGTTCTTTATTATCTACAGCGTTAAATAAGCATAACTTAAAAGCCATTTTGTACTTAGGTAATAACCTATCTTATTGATTTACTTATCACTTCTTTTCATGTTTTAAAGTATTAAGAATAAAAACTCTTCGTGTTATATGTTTAAAAAATATATATTTAGATATTTATATAAAGCTGTTACAACTCTATATACCTAGAAGCAAAATAGTATATGTTATAAATGTCTTGTGATGAATAGAATACTCAGCGAAAAAATTCTCAAGAAAATTAGTAAAATAATAAAAGGAAATATTTCTCGATATAAATAAATAACATTATAGTGAAGTATTATAAAAAGCAGTTATAAATAACAGTGATAATAAACAAAAGCATACTAAGAACCTTTGGTGCTTAGGTAACACCTCTATTGATTTACTTATTTACTATTAGTCGAAGGTATTTAATTTATTTTTTAGTTCTATATAATAAATGAAGACTTCAGAGCCTTTTTAGGCTAATGCTTATTTTAGACTTTTAATAGAAGAAAAATATCGTTTAAAACAGTAAATATATATAACAATAAAAGTCTAATACTATATAAGCACCTATTGTGAGTGTACTAATAGTATAACACCCTTATATATATATATATATTACTTATTGTAGACTTAAATATTTAACTGCTTTTAAAAGACATCAATATATAACGGGCATTAATGTTAAGTGTTTTTGAGTTTAAAAGCATTATACTAATTAAAGAGTAAATAGTACAGTATAAAAGCACATTATCCTTTCTGAAATTCAAGTATGAGGTGCCATTAAATAAACAAAAACATATATGAATTAGAGCCATTTTACTATATTGGGTGCATGCATTGTAGGATATGATCAGCGAGAATGCTTCATGAGCTTAGAAAGCAGGGAGATACATTATGCACGAGATTTATAGAAGATCTATGTGAGGAACAAGCTATGAGAATGAGTGCTAAGACAGATTACGTTTTCACCGTTTGGTAGCTCAGTTAAAATAAGTTTGCAAAAGGTACAAGGTCACTTACGGAGCTCTCCACTATCCAAGTTGATTCCTGTGAACGTGAGTGTGAGTGAGATTTAAACTATGGCTTTAAGCGAATTAGAAAGTGATAGTAGGAAGGTCATAATGATAAATTTTTTTCTGTGTCTTCTTTTCAAATCATCTTTTTAGGATGAAAATATTATAATTTAGTAGCACTCACTAAGCATCTCCACACCAACATCCAGAGTTGGAATATGCGTCATCCAGAGTTCTAAGTCAAGCGTTAAACACTTTATCTTGCATTTATACTCTGGTCAGGAGATGATATGAGAAAGCCACGGAAATGGCGCAGACTAACCACAGTGCAAACTATAATCTCATTGACCTGGTTTGCTTTAGAGGTAATAAACCACACATTCTTATTGATATCTTATCTCTGATATTATACTTATCGCTCCTTCGTCTCTACGTTATTATAACCTCTCATTGTTGCTGTGGGGTTCTCTTACACATATCATAACTCCGTTGTTTATAACGTAAGAGAGAATTGTTTTTTGATATCGTTCATGCAAGGTTCGAGAAGAGTACTATAGTTCCAATCGCCAGTCGTAATACTTGTACTTTATGATTTCATTTATGTAAATGATATTTTGTTAGGACAGAAATCATTTATGAACAAAAATGGTTTATCTCATCTTTGATGAGTGAGACACTATTTTTTGAGTGTTGTCGTGAGATGACACTAAATATGTTCGTCCATATACGTGCTTGCAGCGGTACGGTACACTGCTGTGGACGTCTGTGCGGTGACGCGTGTGACGCGAGGAAGCGGAGTGTACGTCCTGCCTTGGGTAACTTCTCTCTTACTCTTTCGAAGAAGAGAGTAGCTACTCTATAGTAATCTCTCTCTGTGCTTGTTTCCTCAGCTTAGCTCTGCGCTAAGTACGATATACTCAAGGCGCAATTTATTTAAAGAGAGAATATATAACAAACATAAAAAAATAAATCATAGGGTAGAAAAAGCTAGAAAATGCTGTCCGGCTTGCACCTCTTTTCCTCCATATAATGTGCTCTCCTCTCACTCATATTAGGCCACTGGCCATTTTAATCGCCTGTATGCCACTCTATATATAGAAAGTCTCTTGTCGTACACACTTATTAGGTTATTGATGTAGAATAACAAAATCCTATATTCAGAGAGATGTGAGGTGCTAATGTTGTACCAGTTGTCCTTCTAGCCTAGGTTACGCTTCTCAAGGTAACTGTTTTGAGTGTTCCTTAAGATTGAGTCATTGCTATATCGCATATACATTTTTTTTTATTTGGCCTCCTTCCGTTTGAGATTCAACTAAATGGCACTATCTTCCCTTATATTCGTGGTAGTGCACTGTAGGTACTGGTATAGGGTAGTGTCGAAATGTTGTGCTATCTGCGTGGTATAGTCAAAGAGTGTGATGCTTATTCGAGCTTACACCATATTGTGCCTTAATTTAAACTAGGTCGAGTCTGTGAGTCTTGTTCAATAATCGTGAACTTATCTCCTGTTGCTCGTAGCTGAAACGTGCACCTCATTCAGAGTGCTATCGAGCTACTGTGTTACCACGATGAATAAAAGGACACCTCTTCACATCTAATAGTGCATCAATTACTATCGTACCTAGTCTGTGTGAATATGCTTTTGTCTACTATAGTGTATATTCGAAATCTAGTAGTTCAATAATCTAGTATGTCAGTATAGTGTATTGATTGGTTGTCTTATTAAGTTTTTAGAATCTCTTCCGAGGTAATGAGAGCGAAATATGGTGTTGTATAGCTCAATCATACAGATTCTTTGCTCTAACTTAGTTGTCATTAGATATGTGGTGTATGGGATAAGTGGCTTGTTGAGTTTGTTGTGAGTGAGAATGTGTGTCGGACGAAATAGTTTATAAGAGAGAAGAATGGGAAGAGATAGATAGGGGTGGACATATAAGCAATGTTAGAAAGTTTAAGAAATATAGTTGCAAGTAGAGTGAGCCATAGAGACTTATTCTCTAGAGCAACACAATTGTTAATTAATGTTAGGGAAAAGGAGAGAGCGGGGGGGGGATCTCGATGAGCGCCTGTGAATGTACTCAGTTACTTATTAGGGGTAGGAGCTCACCCCATCATTAGGTTAAATTCATTCTTAAGCTGGACATTGCATGGGTTAAAGCATGGAACGTCTTTTCCACTATGAAAGGAAATAGAGACGTAGAAATAAGTTATGAGTTGACTCAAGTCCCTTAGGCGACGATGGTTGAGGAAAGGTGTGTGACGAGCTCGACATTGGCACAATAATGAAATGCTGTGAGGCAATAACTAGGCTCACTCATTGGGCACTACCACTGGCGAACTCTATAGGTTTAATGAGAATATGAAACGCACTCACAATATTGGACAACATCCTTTTAACATGCCTACTAACTTTCTCTGACACAACCGATTGCGCACTCTCCACAAAAAATTACTGACCACGAATGTTGAAAGCAAAAAGTATCTGAAGATAGAACAGTAACACATATATAGTCAGTACTCAGTATAAGGCTTCTTATTCAGGTGAATCGCGGAGACACATATATAACAGATTGTAAGCAATAACAAAAATAAAGAGATTTCATGGTTTGTGTCAAATGTTTAAATAATGTTGTTTGTAAATAGCTTTACAAGTGTCTGATAGTGAGGAAGTTATTAGAGAGTTAAATTCTGAGTGAAGTTCATGGTAAAAAAATGTTGTAGTGATAAAGTATATGTAATAGACTCATGTAAAGTGGAGTATAGTATACTCATGTATAATTAAATCTGTGCTGAGTATTTATAAGAGTGTGAGTTGTAAATGTTTATCCTATGTGTCGTAGTGATATAGTTAGAGAGTATGATAGAAAGTATCTATGATAATTTTATATGTGACGCTCGTGAGAATATATGTAGAGATATTATCTTGTGTGTGAATAGTTAAATTTTGTGTGTTAATTGTTCACAGTAAAAATTAAGTCATCCTGATAGTGTGTATGTATATTATACACAAGTAGGTTGACCGATAACATCCATTTAAGAGGTTTTGTCAAAAACTTGTCATACACTCACATACTGGATCAACACTACACAGGTAGACGTTGCAAAAAAGTGAAGTGAGGTGTCTAAAAAATAGAGATCGATGTGCATAATCTCTGATGACTCATTAGGGGAATAACACAAATTATTGTGTTCATTTAAGAGTTTGGGTGATAAAAATTAAGGGGGATATGACAAAAATAATTTAGATGATCGACACCTAATTTAAATTAGAGGAGTGATTGGGGCACACAAGTATAGTACTCCGAGCTTAAGGAAGACCAAAGGCTATAGATTCGTATAAAATTAGTGTGGTAAAAGTAGTGCGTAATGTCTATCCGCAGACCTTTCTGAGTCTTATAGAGGCTGGCTAAAATCCGCTTTTCTTCAAAGGGTTGCCAAAAAATTAGGTTCTCAAAAAAATTGGTTCAGATCCATATAAAAATGTTTGAAAGGATTGAGAGGTTTCTGTGTATACATAAATATTTTTAGGATTGATTTTCATAGTAAAGGTTTGGGTTATCAACAATGTGTGTGGGACTACTCTACAATGAGTAATCAGTACGGAGATGCTTTCGCTCAATCCGTCTGGCACAACCCTTCCTCGCGAAGGGTTGCAAAAAATTATTGTTCTCAAAAAAAAAAATTTAGGTTATACATAAAAATTTGGGTTCTCTAAAAAAAATTTGGTAGTTCTACATATAAATTATTGAGTTGCCCCTCAATAATAAAGGTTCAAAGGCTCACAAAAAAGTCAAATGACGATAAAAGGTCGAGTAGGTCAAATAAAAGTCAAGGGCAGTAATAAAAATAATTTTAGTACCATTAATATTACCGGTAAGGTTAATACCTACTTATATAATATATTTAATAATATTATATTATATAATATATATATTAATATAAATATATTTAATATAATTAATAATACTATATATATATAATATATACTATATATATATATATTATTAATATATATAATATTATATATATATATTATATATATTATATATATTATTAATATATAATAATATATATATAATATTATATATATATATTATATATATATATATATTATATAATATAATAATATAAGATATATAATATAATATAATATATATATATATATATAATATATTATATATATATATATATATATATATATATATATATATATATATATATATATATTAATATATATTAATATATATATTATAGCAAAATTTGGGGAAACCATTTAAGAATTTTAATACAACCAATAGGAGACTCGCTGGTTCTTTTGCTCGTCGGTTCTTCCCTATATACTGTTGTGTTCTACATGCTAAATCTATTTTTTTTCATTCTGTGCTCTCTGTAAAATCTACCTCAACTCGCAAACATCTTGTACGATATACATAAGAGAGTGTGTGGGGGCAAATTTCCCGACACACGTTCACCAGAGAGCGTAACTTAATTGTAAATTGTTTTTCTCTTGTTTCTTTTATGAGTGGCCACCTCTTTCTTATATTCATATATAAACTAGTATCTTTCCCCCATTATAGGTCCCCAAAACTCGTTATCTTCTACTATCAAGAGTCTCCAGAGTATTCATCGCCCTCATTCTTGGAGCGCTCATATAAGATTCCAACAATCTGATCTAATGTAATACATGTCAAATAAAATTAGAAAGATCATCACTCGGGTTGCTACCCTATATACCTATGCAAAGGTAAATCTGACCGCGACCAAATTATATCCAATTCTTTGAATATCACATAAATCTTTTTCATTGACTTCCCCATATTCCATCCTAAATATATAAATATATATATGATTATATATATATATATATATATAAATATATATATATATTAATATTAATATATATATATATATATATAATATATATTAATATTAATATTATATATAATAATATATATATATATATATATAATATAATATAATATTATATATATATATATATATTTAATATATAACATAATATAATATTAATATATAATTATATAATAATATATTATATATATATATTATATATATATATATATATATATATATTATATATATATATATATTAATATATATATTATTATATTATAATATATTATTATATATCTATATATAATTATATATATATAATATTAAATATAATAATATATATATAATATATATATTATATACTATAAACTTATAATGTGAGATTATGTAGCCTTTATCCCTCTACCATTTTTGATAAACTTGTGAGTGAGAATACATTAAATTGTAAGGATAAAGAATCAATGTTATTTAAGATTGAAAGAGAATAACATACTACATACTACTCTTATAGATGTCTACTACGAGAACTATTACCTTTTCCTATTCTATTCTCACTTATCTGGATAGAATTTTCTTATACCTGAATTTTCTTTTACTATGTTTTCTTTTCCCTCATTTTTTACTTAAAGTCACTATGTGAGCGAAAATACAATATGAATTCAAAATAACCTGATTTTTTCTCTTAATAATAAATACTGAAGAATTTACGGTCAACTATAATAAATATAAATATTATGTGTGATGTTTCCACAAAATACGTGATATTATTCCTCACATTTATCCGAGTCGTTATATATTCTTAATCGAGTACCTATTTGAGATAAATACCTATACATTGTACCACATATTTATGGAACTATATAGTATGAAGTATTAGTGATGGTATCCATGATCTCGCTCATTATATGAAACGTTATAGGATATGACGTGTATATCATAGAGTGAATTTTAACAATATGAATATAATTATAGTTAATATTGGAAACACTTATAAAATAATAACTGTACAGTATGTATATATATGTTTTTCCCTCACCACTTATTATCAATGATAATTTTTCGAAAAATATTTCTACAGACGTCAAATAAATATATACATTTCTAAGATAATAAGCAGAGAAAAACTTTATAAATTTAAACAGGCGTAGCATACACAGTACTTAACTTAAAGTAACACTACGTAAGATCTTACAGATACACATTTTTCGATGTGAGATACTTTATACTTTACATAAATTTTCTATTGAAATGATCATATATTTCTGTAAATGCAAATAAAAAATAAGTTGTATAATGAGAATTAAGAGAGATAAAGCTTTTTTCAGATGTAGTTATTCATATATAAGTATTATAACATATTGATATAAAGCATTTATTAACTTTTTATTCGTATAATAAGTATTATAAGATAATAAGATAAAGGCTTCATTCGCTCTTCTTTTAAAAGGTTTATATGGAACCACACATAATGATACTATTAACAATCCCTATTTATTATTTATATATATATATTATTTTACTTTTATTTTTTAATTTTATTTTTATTGACTCGCTTTTACTTTAATGTCATATAAATTAATTTTAATTCACATATTAAGGAACTTTTTAAATCATTTTCATATAGCTTTTTTCATCTAAATATATACAATAACAAATAAAATTCCTCATTATAAATGAATATATATTAAGATTTGAATAAATTATTCCTGAATAAGGTTATGAATATAAAAAGAATTTAACCATAAGTCGTGAGTTGATTACTTTTTTATTAAATACTTTAATATTGTAATTATGTTTTACTCTAAAATAGACAATAACTATCTAGGTTAGGTATTGAGCATTGCACTTGAGTTGCACACTGATAGTAAATCCATCTTGGTTAGTATATGCATTGAGTGAGCTGTGAGTGATTAGGTGATTCAACTGTATTCACCTATAATAACCTATTTAATTTAGTTAGGTGAATAAAGTTATGGTTAGGTGATAGATACACTAATGATTTATATATATATATATATATATATATATTATTATATTATTATTATATATAATATATTATATAAATATATATAATTATATTATATTAATATATATATATATATTATAATGGATGGATTGACGGTTGCGACCAATCTACCACTTCTATGGAAATCGATCATATATTTATCGAATATAGAATTCGTATATCAGATATAATATGTCGAGACAATAGTAAAAGAAGGACACCGTTGTATAATCAGGTGTTGAGGTGCAATTACTATTCTCATCGAAATACTCGAACTAATATATATAGGAAATGCTAAAGGACATAACTGAGAGGTAGAATAGATAAAGTTAATTAAATGGATATGTATATATTTAGAAATATAAGTATTGAATTTTATATATTTGCTTTAGTTTTTAATTTTAGAGAATAACATAAATATAAATAAGATATGTCTCCTTTATTAATGATGAAAATGAGTGGTTTGGTGTGGTGTGGTGTTGAGAATATGTAAGAAAGGATGAGAGGAGGCGGAGGGAGGAGTAGAGAGAGAGAGTGAAGAGAAGAGATGATCAGAGAGGAGAGAGAGTAGAGAGAGTAGAGAGAGAGACAAAACTGAAGAGAGAAGAGAGAGGAGAGAGAGAGAGTGAGAGATAGGAGTGATGAGTGGAAGTGCACGCCTGTATTAGTGAGTATGGCAGAGCATATAGTAGATTACGATAAGTTGTCTATTGAAACTTATAATACTAGCAATATATGAGATGTATCGAAAACTATATAATGAACTCAGAGAGAACACTTACGAAATCACATTTTACGCTCATGTTTTTGGGTGAGCAAATTAAATTTTTTATGAGGTTTCGAATAGATATTTTGTCATATTTGAGATTACTCTAACAGCACTACAATTATAAAATATATATATATATAATATACTCATTGAAATTATAATTTAAGTTATGATGAGAATATAGGTCAAGGTGTATGTGGGTTGTAGCATCTTTTATTATGGAGTCATAATCTGAAGGTTAGATGTTATTGAGGAGAGTTGTTTTGGCATTTTTATTGTAGAAAATCTAAGCGAGGTATAATTAGGTACGTAGGTGGGTTAATTGAGATATATTTTATGGTGATAATATTGTGAGATTAATTATATTGTAATATTATTATTTTGATTGTGTTACTTAACTTGCTAAATGAGTTGGGACTTCTCAAGAGGCGAGAGATGATAGGATTTCATGTTAGGGCGGAAATGCAGTAGAGGCTGAATTGATATGAATTATATAATTATTATATATAAATAGTGGATCAATTCATGATCCCTATTTGCGTATAAAATATATGTGAGAGTAATAATATGGTTAATAGGTATTGGTGAATTATGATATTATTTCTGTGATGAAAGAGAGATTATTATGTGTATATAATATAATACGTTCTTCTGTGAGGTATAATATATAAGAATAATTCATATATTAAATAGCAATTATAAGAGATGTATCTTAGTTTCACTTAATTTAAATGATTAGAATAAAATTAATTTTATATTGTTTATTTAGTGTCACAGCGTTTGAGGTCACTTGGCGAAAAATTGCTGATAGAATCTTATGCTAGAGAAGTTACAGCTAGATGAAGTTTGAGTCTGAAACGAATCATAAAGTCTGATGATTAGAAAGACGGAACATTGGATGGGAATATCAAATCATATGTTGTTTATTGCAAAATTAAGTTAGTGGGAGGCATAGATTGGAGAGGAAGGAAAGGAATGAAGAGGATTAAAGTTAGAATTAATGAACAAGGGTTATAATGAAATTGCTTGAGAGCACTTAACGAATAAGTCGGTTGAATGTTAAAAGGTGAAACTGAACATATTGAATGCAAATGAAAGAAAGCTTTTGTTTAGTTGTGGCAAGAAAAGTTTATGTCTCTAGTGTGGATGTCAAAGCTGATATAATGAAACAAGTAGTAGAGTAAAGAATAGCTCAAGTAATAGAATCTAAGTAAAAATGAATAGGAGTTTGGATTATACAATTGAATATAATTTAAAAAATAGATGGAGCCGTTGATTGATAATTTCTGTCTCATATAAGTTTAATCGTATTCAGATGGTAGATGAGAAGTGCTTTAATTGCTCTTAGTTGGGTATTATACTAAAAGCATAAACCGAGAATAAAATGAGCAATATTCCACGTAGTAAAAAGATGCGAGTTACACTGGCATAAACCAGTTCTTGAAAGAATAGCGATAAATAGGTATGTCTTTTTATCATCACGCAAACAATATCTAGATTTGAAGCTATTCTTGAAGGAGTAAGAAACCCTAATAAAGAGAGGTGAGGGGGGAGAACTTCGCTTACAGAAGAATCGCCACATGCTACCCGAAACTCTCTTGCGCGGTTACGGTCCTATGAGTGAATAGTATATAAAAACAGATATGAAAATTTCATCGAAGAAAACAATTCCAATTTCTGCATAACATTTAGGTTAAGTAACAAGAAAAGTGAAAGTTAGATAATGTAAGTATGGGTTTTAACGAATGATGATAATATAAGAAGAATTATGTATAGATTTTTCTACTCTGAATATTAATGAGTATTTTTTGAGTAGATGAGGTAGTTAAGTGAGTATTAGTTATAAATGACAATGGTAGTTGATAGATAGTAAAATAACAAGTTAATAGATAGGAATTTACTAGTGAACTGAACCAAACGATATGGAGTGAGACTTATGAGTGATAATACTGAATTAATTATTGAATTATTGTTAATTGATAACGAGTGGCTCCTATGTGTTAAGTGGAGGGTAGAACATTCGCAATTCCGAATGGATTGCAGTTAGGGTGAGAAAAGTCGAATGCAAGTTATCTCTGTCTTGATCACGAAAACTGACTATGAGAATCCCTGAAAAACATACTCAGAGAAGATACATAGATAAGCTATTTGATATTAGTCGTTCGTGTCTAGATGTGTTTTTAACTGTAGCACATGATATATGCTATGTTAGCACATACTTGTGGTGGTAAAGAGGGTTAGTTTCAGAGCTCGACCTGTACTACACGCTGGAGCTTGTTAGGAGCAGTAATCATATGGGTGCTCAGTTGAGAATACTACGTCAAGAAGTCGATGTGCGTCCAGAGGTTAATTTCTTCTTTCATCTGTGAGTCTAATGTAGCGCAGCAATAATGAGAGAATACGAGTAGCACTGGTCCAAATGAGTGAGTATCTCAGGTTCTATGATCTGCAACGAGAAGCTCGATTATGGAGAGTGATTGAGAATAGAGCTGGATATGCTCTAAGCTCGCTGTACGCCACTATGATTATCAATGAATATTAAGTTATTTTATTCCCTGCCACTTAGTAATCACGGTCTTGGGGTAGGAGCGAACGTAAATTGAGATCATACATATCATAATATTGTGTAGATTAACGTTGATGGTAGAGGTCGTTTGAGTATGTAGAAATAATGGAGTGGATGACGCATGATAATGAGCCTTCTTAAAAAGTTTAAATATATAATGAATATATAGATATGAATGGGATTATAAAAGAACTAAAGGTAGCGGTGGCATTGGAGGGTGCTAGACGATGAAAGAGAATGGAAGATTAAGTATGAGATATATGAGATTCCCTAGCTTATTGTACTGAGTAGGAAGGTGGAATTAGTAGAATAAACTTAGAAAGAAGAAATAGGATTTATGAACAAGGAAGAAATAAATGTGATAAAAGTAGTTATAGTTGACAAGAAGGATGAAAATTACGAAACATAAAGAATGACAGAAGAATAAATATAACATAGTAAAAAAAGGCCAATAGAAGTTTTAAATATTTATAACTACTCAATATATATATTGGTTATTGATAATAATGAGAAAAATTATAGGTGCAAGAGTGTAGTATGGCAGAGATATTTTGATGGGTGAAAGTTTGTTGGAGTGAGAGTTGTAGGCTATGGTGAAATTTGAATCTTCATGGGTGAAATGCATATGTATACATCCTAAAAAAAGAGACTCATGAGCCTGATCTAGCAATGTACATCTGAGATAGAGAACGAACCGTTATATAGATAAGTATAGTATAGAGATACATAGATCGCAGTGCGACTTGAGAATTGAGATAATTATTAGTTGTGAGTTAAATATGTGAAGGATTTGATAAAATAAATATGTGCATTGTATATAGGGACTGAACTAAATGTGAAGAAAGTAGCGTGAATGGAAGAGATTTAATTAGTAAAAGTATATATTTAAGTATATGGTATATGGTTAAATATATGGAGTAAGGGATAATGGATATATTAGTCTCAGGTATGGTTAAGGAAATGTCAATAGAAGGTACTGGAGTGATTGTTGAGGATTATAGCGACAGGTACTGGGAGACCTATAACAAAAAATTTAGATAGTAGAGTCGTAAAAGGAGTGTATCCAATGAAATGAAAGTTGAATTTGAGCAGAGGCGTGAAGAATGGTAGTATCATAATAAAGGAGTGAATGAGTGATCTGATTTTGTGTGAAGGTAGTAATGGTTGCCTTTTTTTTGAGTATAAGTCGCGAGATTGTAATTCTTTAAATTCCTCGACCATCGAAATATTCACCGTCACATTTCTGGTGGTGATATTCGTCTCGGTGTTGTAAGCCCTTGGCTGGATTTTTTGCGCTAACGGGCTTAGTAATTGAACATGTGAGCACTCATCGAGTCGATGAGGGTGTGCTAGTTGAGCACATCCTGTTTCACTCTCTACTAGATCGTGTAGAGATAATAGCTTTCTCTGTAAGCTACT
>JABUQX010053358.1:0-15518 GCA_015478945.1 Trachelipus rathkii
GAATGATTCGGCCATCCTCCCCGAACCTAAATCAGTATGAGAGGATCCAACCATTAGTGTTGTGTACATTGAAACTCCCCTAAATAGAGGACCTCAGCATTTGGATTAGAATAGTATAACAGTCCTCGTGAAGGGTAGTAAGATATTCAAGAAAGAGTGAAAATCTGTTCTGTTATGCGAAAGTAAGGCAGAAGCAACAAGATTTATTGTAGGTAGAAGGACAGAAGATTTTGAGCACAGAGATCGAAGCTAGGAGATTCGAGATTCACGAGAGGTGTTACAGGAGTGTTTATGTTTAAATGGCACACACTCCACCTTCAGTCGGAAATTATGAATAAGTTTATAAGTTCGATACCATTAAACGAGTTAGAAGGGTGAATTCTTAGCATCTGAGTCTCAGACAAGAGCAAAAAGGTTAGGGTTAGATTTAGATAGGTGATATTCCACAGAGGCCAAAGTTAGATTTTAAGCCGCGGATGTTGGTAAAGTTTATAGAAAGCCCGCGCCTATGCAAATGCTGCATCTTTCAACACACACATACACACCTAACACACACAAATAAGAACAATAAACAAAAACAGAGAACTAAACACAAAAAGAAGAAATTGGGATAAAATTGAAGAAACTAAATCTTAACTTAAAAAATTTAAACACTAAAAAATCAATTTAAATAAAAAAATATACAACTATAATAACTTGAAAAGACCCGCTATCAAACTTAAACCTAACAACTTTACTACACTTACATATCTCACTTCATCTGGGGATAGGAGGTAAGTTAATATATTAAAAAACTATATTATATCATCACACTATTGATTCTTAAACTTCCCCAAACTGATGGTAAGGGTGCTCAATGCATGCAACTGGAATAAGTGGCTATGCATGAGCATTTCTAACATAATAAATAAGTAGTAGCGGGACCCAAGCTTCAGCTATCATAAGATAGCAATTGTGGTGGAGGAAAGGAATGAAAGATAGAGATAGATGATTATTCTCGAAAATGATGGAAAGAAGAAGACTTCAAAGATTTACCGTATGGTGACAAGGTCACATAGTGCTGGAGTGGAGGGATGCACAATATTATTATTATTAATATTATTATTTTCATTTTTATTATTACTTATTATTATTATTATTCATTTATTGATTATTATTTACCTCCTTTCCTAGATTGGGGGTGAGGTGCGTAGCCATACACAGTTAAACAGAAAAGTAATGAGAAGAACATGACCTTGTAGCGCGAACTCGTTTCTTGTTTAGAAAAATCCACTAGGGCTTCACGAGAATTGCATCTCACCTCACTGTGGTATGTCATCAATGTGTGGTTCATATTCTTGGGCAGGCCCACATACGAGTACCCCTCACAAACTTCGTATTTTACTTCTATTATGCACTTTTCTTATCGCCTCTGCCAGCAGGCATTCCTTCACTGACTCCATCCACTTTTCCTTCTGTCTCCAGCCGGTCGATTTCCCAGCACACCGCACCATATACATCCGCTAACGCAACTGACTATCATCCATCTTTCCATTTGACCAAACCATCTCAATTTACTCTCGTTTATTCTCTCATTTTACTCCTTTCTTCACCTAACACTGCTCTAAGATTGTCCATCTTGTACCTTAAGATCTATACCTCTTATTCCATACCATAGTTTCACTACTATACATTTAAACAGGTAACAACATACCGCGTCATGCAAAACCCTAGAACTCAAGACCTGACCCTTATATATCACCAAGGATTTTATGCAATCAGCTACTTCCACCATTCTAACTTTCCTATTGCACTCTGCATCTTGTTCCCGTTTGTACTAAAATATAGCTAAATATTTAAACTCAGATATTTGGTTTCAATTGCTCGCAATCCAACATGATTTCACAGTGCGGACTCTCCTCACCTCACTACGCTATAACCTTACTCTTATCATACTTACTTTCAAGCCCCTCCTTTTACATACCTTGCTAAACCTTTCTACTTCTCTCAAAGTTTCTTCAGATTCGCCACATTAAACCAAATCATCAGAGTACAATAAGCAGGGTACCTTACTCTCTTCTATTCTCCATTTGTCTAACCTTTCCCTACCATCGCTACCTCTAATTCTTTTTTATCCATCCATATACAAATTAGTAGCCAAAAAGGCAAAACACCTTCTTTCACTCCACTATTAAGATTAAACCAATCACTTTCAATTCCATTTATATCTTACAGAACACTTTCCATCGTCATATACATTTCTTTTGAACAAATCCATTCATGAACGCCTACCACCAATCATATCTTGACTAACACCTGCCAAGCTTCTCTGTTAATTCCTGTAATAGCTGCCTAAATACAGTTTATTCTTCTTCTCTCATTTTCTAATCATTTGTTTTCAAGTGTGAAAATTTTGATCTACACAGTACTATTTCTGCTCTCCTACAATCCTTCAGAACTCTCCCCAACAAAAAGCTCTGTTACACAACTTCCACATCTAGTCAATCACAATCTCGTCTCCATTTTTGATCATTTCAACAGTAATTTCATCTTTCTATGCCTGCATATTTTTCCATTCTTCAACTTTCTCACTCTACCTATTCACTCCTTCCCTACTAATTACCTCATCTCCCAAATACCTATTTCTTCTTAACCAACCATCAAACTCACACACTTTCACTATCACCTCTTCCTGCTTATATTTAGATTTTCGAAGTTTTGCTCTCTCCTCGCATCCTTTTCATCAGTCGCGAAAGAACATCCTATTCTTTATTCATGAAATTCCTTTAACCTGTTTCTTTAACCTTTGCCCTTTCCTTTAGGAAGAGCTTCCTATTACCATTGGTAAGGTCCATTCAGTGACCCATCAGTTATAGATATACTATACTTATATTTCTATAATATATAACTATAATATTATATATATATATATATATTATATATTTATATATATATATATATATATACTATATAATATATATATATATATATTATATATATATATATATATAATCAACGCGGTATATATATATATAATAATATATTATATATATATATATATATTATATATATATATATATTATAATATATAATATATATAATATATTATATATATATATATTATATATATATATATATATATATATATATAATATTACTTATATATATATAATGTTTAAAGCAAAAATAGATTCATTATTACCTCCATTTGAAGATTTTGTTGGTTGCTTGAGTCCTTCTCTTTTTGATTACAGTTGTCTAAATTATGGTGAAATATCAATCATTTTTTCTTATTCTGTATTTTTCTTTTTCATATCTTCTTCTATTTAGGTTTTCCTTTATCCTTTTTATTTGATTTTTGTTATTTTTTATATTTAACTTTTACTTATTAATAATTTTAAATATTTCTTTATTTTTAATTTTCTTTATATTACTTCACTAAATTATACATAAAATTTACACTGTATACTCTTAATTTTATCTATTTTATTTTTCTGTAAAGGAGAAAAAATGATTAAATGAATTTATCATTCTTCCCCCTCTCTGCTTCTTCAAATTTGTTTTTTTGTCATCTTACATTTGAAGAAGTTATTATTTGTTGTTTTATTTTCATTGACATTCTTCACTCCTCTGGAGATTACATTTTTCATTTTTTTATTATGTAATTCTTTGGTGAATATATCAGCAAATTGATCATTACTATTTACCCATTCTATTTTTTGTATTTCTTGATTATTTAGATATTCTCTTATTGCTGATATTATGATTCTCATGCTTTTAATTTTTGATTGTCTTTCTGACATTAGAGTATCTACAAGTGTCTTACTATCAGTTCTCAAAATTATAGGTATATTCTTATTAGTAATTTCTTCCCACATTTTTTGTATATACAATGTTTGTTCAATACCTTCAAGCAAACTATTTGCCTCTGCTTGTATAACTGAATGGTTAACTTTCTTTGATTTATTTGATTTCCACATTATGGGTAATCATTTTTCCTTTTTTATCTCACAGCAAAAAATGATACATCCCACTTTGTTCGTTTTATCTCCTTCTCATTAGCAAATGATGACATACAATATTTTTGAATTTCTCAATTTTCTCATTATTTATTTGTATGATATTTAATTCATTTCTGTAATTTTTTTTTAATCAATCTCTATGAGTTGCTTATAATCTTTATATCATATTCTTTTTTCTCCTTGCTCATTTTACTACTATATAAGCTAATCTGGTTCTTGTATTTCTTGCCATCCAATTTAATTTTCCTATCAATTGTTGCTATATTATCTGACATCACTTTTATAAAGTTTTATAATTTTCCTTTGTTTTTATTTCATTAATTGTAATCTTCTTCTCCCAGTATTTATTTTGCTCCATTATTATCATGTTTTTCTTTTTTGATATAATTGAACTCTAAATATTTAATGATTCTGAACTATTTTCTCTATTTCAAAATGTTTTTTAATTTTATTTATTACATTGTTTTCAAATTTTTTTATTTCCTACCCATAAATATCATCTACATGTGTCATAATAATCCTTCTATATTACTTGAATCTTTCATTATAAATAGTTGTTCGGTTTCATTTTTTCTTAGACCTAACTTAATTAATTGCTTTTTTAATGATAAATACCACATCATAGCAGCATCTTGTAATCCATATACAGTTTTATTCAATCTCCAAAGTTTACCATTATCAAATTCTGGTGGTGGTTTTAAATATACTTTTCTTGTTATTGTATCTCCTTGTAAGTATGCTGCTGAAATATCCATAGCATTTATTTTTCATTTCTTTTCTTGAGCTATGGTTAGAATCATTTTCATTGCTTCAGATGAAACCGTTGGTGCATCTGTTTTTTTTTCCTCCACTGTTTCTTCATATCCTTTAGCTACTAATCTAGCTTTAAATTTTTTCTTGTTATTCTGCAATAATTTTTCACTAATTACCCATCTTACATTAATTGCTCTTTCACCTTTATCAGTTACTTCTTCAAAAACATTGTTTTTCTTCCAATTTTCTATTTCTATCTTTTTTGCTTGTTTAATTTCTTCATTAGAATGATTATAATAACTTTGATTTACCTCCTCATCTTCATCTTTACCATCTATTTCATCTATTATCTCCTCACTTTCATCCAATGACTCCTCATCGCTATTTTCTTCATTTTCAATTACATCTAATTCATATATTTTTTCAAATTCTTTTAAATCTATATCATATATTCTATTTGTATTCAAATTTCTTATGTTATAACATTTATTATATTTTTACTAGTGGCTTTGCCAGCTCTACTAATAACAACAATTTTAATTATATCTGTCATTATTTTTAATTTTCATTTCAATAGAATTTACCAGTTTTACATTTTGGATCAACTTCTTCATATTCATCAATTGATGTCATTTCTTCTTCTTCTTCTTCGTTTTGATTTTCATTTTCATTATCAGTCTCATTATCCCATAATTTTTTACAAATATTATTTCTTCTGTATCATTACCATTCTCGTTTTAAATTATCTATCATGTTTTCATTCCTTTCTTCTATGCATATTATTCCTTTTCATCTTCTTTAAATCTTCAATATCTTTGTTATTTACATTTAAACTACTTTTTTGAATTCTTGTCGAATGAACTTTTGATACAGCTCTTAAAGTACCTCCTTTTACTATGATGGTTTTTTCATCTACACACATTATTTTAGCTGGTCTTCTCCATTCTTATCAATGTTTCTTTTGTAATATACTTCTTCACCTATATTTATATCTTTTGATATGTGTTCTCTTATTTGACTTCTCAATGCACGTTTTATTTTTTCTGAACTTTCATTTTTATATGAATTTTTTCTGCTTGCTCTATTTTTAATAATTCTTTAATCATGTCATCAGTATCTCTCTCTTCACTTATTATTCGTTATCAAATCTAACTATGGTTTGTATTTCCTATTTTTCTTAAAAACAATTGATTCGGTGCATATCCAAGTAAATTTGTTAGTCCATTCTTAGCAAATATTGCCCATGCCATACTATTCTTTCTGTCATGTCCTTCCTGTTTTAACTTGTATAATGATTCTTTAAGTAACCCTACTACCTTTTCACATAAACCATTACTCCATGGACTTTCTGCCGCTGTACTCAATAATCTGATATTCATTTTTGTAGTAAAGGTTTCCATATCTCATTTTGAAATTCTCTTCCTGCATCAGACATAATGCCATTAGGACTTCAAAATAAATATTCCATTTTTCAATTAATTTTCTATAATTTCTTTACTGTTTTTAATTTTTTAACCATACTGCTTGGGTATATCTTGTAGCATGGTCTATTATTACTAAAAATTTATTATTCTCAAATTCGCCAACATCTAATTGAATTATTTCATTAAACTTGCTTGCTAATGGCAAACCCACCACAGGCCTTGGTGGAGTTTTCTTATATTTTTTTACATATTTCACATTCTCTCACAATTTGCTCCAATTCTTTTCTTACATTATTCCAAAAAATCTTCTTCTTTTATTTGTTTTACATTAGCATTTTTTATTGTTTTAAATAATTTTTCTATTCCACAATGTGCAAATTGTCTATGTAGTTTTTTTCAATTTTTCTTTTCTATCTTGTTCTTTTTCTATAATGTTCTTTTATCCAATTTTCTTTAAATTGACTAATCCAACATGTTTCTTTTTGTTTTTTATTCAATAATATGCAGGAATGTCCTCCTTCATTATCAAATGTTTTCACTTTCTGTAGATTCAAATCACAAATATCAACAGTTCCATCTTCAATATTAATTTTTAATTTTATTCTTTTCATAGCTGATTTACCTAGTAATAAAGGTATATCACCCTCTATTACATTGATTTTTAAATCAAAACTCTTTCCTTTGATTTTACAAGGCAATAATATTTCTTTTAATATTTTATATTCTGTTTTTCCAAATACAAAACAACCATTTTTAAACTTTTGTGTGTCTTTTATATATTGTAATTCCTCATCAGTTAATCCACTAATCAATTTTGTTAATCCTTAATTCTCCAATTACTGTCTCTATACTTCCTGTATCTATAATAGCCATTATATCTTCTTGATATTTAATTTCTTTACAGTCAGTATATTCTTCATTATTATTGAAAAATGTTCTATTTATTTTTCTTTCTACTAATTCTCTTTCTAATCCATTTCTTCTTTCTTCTGTTTCTGTATCAATAATGGATGTAATTTTTTCTAAATATTGTTTTTCATTATTTTTTTTCTATGAAAAATATAGATTTATTATTTTTTCTTCTATTTGTTCATTTTCTTTACAATTTTTCATTATGTGTCCTTCTTTTTTTTTTACATTTCCAACACACATTATTATATTCTTTATTCCAATAGCAGTCTTCTGTTTTATGATTATTACGTTTACAAATACCACATTTATTGAAATTAAATGTTCTTTCTTTCCAGTACATTCATCAGTATTATGATTATTGTATTTACATATTGTACAGAATTTATTATTATTATACCAATTTTCATTTTTAGTGCCTTCTTTTTCTACTATTTCAAATACTGATTCCATCATATTTACAATTGATTCTTTAGTTGCTATGAAAATATTTGTTTTAATTCCTTCAATCTTATTTATAATTAACAACTTTCTTTCCATGTCCTTCATATTAGAGTTACTAATTAATTGGTATGAATGAACCTTATCACTTATTTTAATGTCATCCAGTTTTTCACAATCTCTTTTTGCTTTATCATACCTTGCTACATATTCTCTGAAAGATTCTCCTTTCCTTTGTTGCATATTCAATAAGTGTTTTTACTTTAAGATAACTTTCTTGTTCTTTATTTCTAATATATCTTTCTTTTAATGTATTTATAATTATTTCTACTCCATTTTCTGTCCATATTTCTTCTTCCTTTAAAGACATAATTACTTCTAGTGGTTCACCTGCTAAACCTCCTATTATTTGTGCTATTTTAGTTTTTTCCTTTTCTTGAGATACTTCTCTCCATACTTTTAACTTAAATAAATATTCTTCAAATGGGCCTTCTTTTTCCACTAAATTTAGAGGTATTGTTTTATAGGCTTTTTCTTTCTTCATTTTGTTTCTTCTTTTTTCTTTACTTATCCTTAGTTTTTATCATGATTTTAAGTTTATCCATTGTTATTGATAAAATTTCTTTTGCCGTTTCTTCCTCTTTTGACATTTTGTTTGTTTGTTTGTTTAGTATATCAGATGTTTTTTTATGTATAAAATGTTTAAAGCAAAAATAGATTCATTATTACCTCCATTTGAAGATTTTGTTGGTTGCTTGAGTCCTTCTCTTTTTGATTACAGTTGTCTAAATTATGGTGAAATATCAATCATTTTTTCTTATTCTGTATTTTTCTTTTTCATATCTTCTTCTATTTAGGTTTTCCTTTATCCTTTTTATTTGATTTTTGTTATTTTTTATATTTAACTTTTACTTATTAATAATTTTAAATATTTCTTTATTTTTAATTTTCTTTATATTACTTCACTAAATTATACATAAAATTTACACTGTATACTCTTTATTTTTATCTATTTTATTTTTCTGTAAGAGAAAAAATGATTAAATGAATTTTCAATATTATATATATATTATATATATATTATATATATTATATATATATATATATATATATATATATATATATATATATATATATATATATATATTATATATATATATATATATATAATATATATATATATATATATATATATATATTATATACGGTATATTATATATATTATTTATATTATATATATATATATATATATATTATATATATATATATATATATTATTATATATTATATATATATATATATATATATATATATATATATATATATATATATATATATATATATTATATATTTATATCTTTATATATATATATATATATATAATATATATATATATATATATATAATTAATATATATATATATATATATATATTGTACATTCAAATTCTATAACATGGATAAACCTCTCCTTGCTTGCAGGTATTTTTGTTAGTTTTAGATAGGATTTAGTGAGAAATCATGCAGTAGGAGAACCTTGGTTAATGAGTCTAATATTAAATATATTTTTCTCTTCTAGAATACTTTCGTACCTGTGAGTTTACAAGATATAACCCCAACATCAAGTTTGCGAGATCCATCGACAATATCAGATGCTAATGTCGGTTATTATTCACGGTCTTTACAAATGTTGGACACTGGCCACTTAAGGGGAAGGTTACTTCTTGCTGCTTGGGATCATGGTCTTATTGGAGTTAATGAAAATGCGTGTCTTCTCCTACAGGAGTCTTCAAAGGTAAGCAAATAGAATTTTCTTAGATCCCATTTTAATTATAATAATAGAGGTGATTTCTGTCATTTTTTAATCAGTTTAGTTTCCTTAATATCCTACTAGATTACTGTCAAATTAACTTCTATATGTTTTTTATTTTTCGTGATTGTTTCTCGTAATAAATTACAATTATTATTGATTTGCGCATGCCAAAACACGTTTATTTCAATCATTTTTATAGAGAATATATTTTCTTATTTTTGTTCTCCAAAAGATATAGAATTTTTAAAACAAAATATGTCAGAGTGTGTGTATGTTTTTATTTTATTTTTATTTTTTTTGTGCGTGTATTTGTCATCATCATCACTCACCTTCTCTCCCCATGACTGGGGGTAAGGTGCGTAGCATTCTCCGAAAACAGAAAAGTAGTAGAAGAATATGACGCAAGTCGAAAAGAAAGCCCAGCCTTACCGCCCCCTTTATACCCTTTAGTGAGAACTTGCTGCAGTCAGAAAAATCCACCCTAGAGCTTCACGGGACCGCGGCAAAAACTTACTATGGCATCTCTTCAAAGTAGGGTTCATCCCTTGGCCCAGGTGGGCCACAACCTTATCCCCTCACAAAACCCTACCATTCACTCCTATTATGCACCTTTCTTCTCGCTTCTGCCAAACTCTCATTCCTCTCCTCGCAGGCATTCCTTTACTGACTCATCCCTTTTTCTTCGGTCTTCCCAGCCGGTTCATTCCCAGAACGCACACTTAACTATACATCCGCTTAACAACCGACTATCATCCATCCTTTCCAGCGTGACCAACATCTCATGTTACGGTACTATATCCAAATCCTCTACTATCTCTCATTTTACTCCTTTCTTAAACACGCGCAACACAACTCCTTTAATGCGTTCATTCTCATTTTATCAAATTCTTCTCACCCTAACACGCCCTAAAATTGTCTATCTGAATACATTGTACTTTAGATCTATACCTTTTATTCCAGACCATAGTTTTCACTATTATATCATTAAACACAAGTAATAATTATCCTCAAATGTAGACCTAGCGCTAACTCAAGATTAGTCTCTTTAACATCCACCAAGGATTTAATTGCTCCAGCCACCTTCCTATCATTCGCAAGTTTTCTATTACACACAGCATCATCTGTTCCCTTTTCATCCAACATATATCTAAATATTTAAACTCAGACACTTGTTCCAGCTGCTCATCATCTAACATAACTTTACACCGAGGGCTGTCCTCACTCACAACATAACCTTACTCTTATCTACATTTACTTCCAAACCCCTCCTTACACAGCCCTGCCAAATCTCTCACCAATCCTCTGCAAACTCTCTTCCAATTTCCGCCCAGAAACCAAATCAAAATCTGCATATAATAGGTGGGCACCCTCCACTCTCTTCCATTCTCCATCATTCTAACCCGATCCCCTGCCACCCCAACCTCTAGTTCTTTTATAACCCCATTCATATACAAATTGAATAACCAAGGATACATAACACATCTCTGCCTCACTCCGCTATTATATATATATATACTAATATACGTTATTATATATATATATATATATATATATATATATTATATATATATATATAATAATATATATTATATATATTATATATATATATTATATATATATATATATAATATAGTTATATATATATATATTATATATATTATATTAATATATATATATATATATATATATATTTGATAATTGGTGTAAACTTTGGAGATTGAATAAAACAGTATATGGATTACAAGATGGATGCTGCTATGATGTGGTATTTATCATTGAAAAAACAATTAATTAAGTAAGTCTAAAACAAAGTAAAATGGAACCAACACTATTTATATATAATGAAAGATTCAAGTAATATAGAAGGATTATTATGTACACATGTAGATGATTTTTATGGTAGGAAAATAATAAATTTGAAAAACATATAATAAACAAATTAAAAACATTTTTTGATAATAGGAGAAAGTAGTTCAGAATCATTTTAATATTTAAAGAGCTTCAATATTCAGGAAGAAAAATGATAATAATGGAGCAAAATAGTTACTGGGAGAAGATTACAATTAAAGAAATAAATAAAATAAAATAGAAAACTTAAAATAAAAGAGGCAAGTAAAGAATACCAACAATTAATACAGGAAATTAAATTGGATGGCAAGAAATACAAGACCTGATTTATCTTATATAGTTAGTAAAATGAGCAAGGGAGAAAAAGAACTGAGTATTAAAGATTATAAAGAACTTCATAGATTAATAAAAAATACATAAATAAATTAAATATCATACAAATAAATAATGAGAAAATTGAGAAATTAATAACATATTGTGATTCATCATTTGCTAATAGAGAAGGAGATAAAACACAACTAGGATGTATAATATTCGCTGTAGATAAGAAAGGAAAAATGATACCCATAATGTGGAAATCAAATAAATCAAAGAAAGTTAATCATTCAGTCATACAAGCAGAGGCAAATAGTTTGTTAGAAGGTATTGAACAAGCATTATATATACAAAAAATGTGGGAAGAAATTACTAATATGAATATACCTATAATTTTAGGAACAGATAGTAAGACACTTGTAGATACTCTAATGTCAGAAAGACAATCAAAAATTAAAAGTATGAGGATTATTATTTCAGCAATAAGAGAATATTTAAATAATGAAGAAATACAAAAAATAGAATGGGTAAACAGTAATGATCAATTTGCTGATATATTCACCAAAGAATTACATAATAAAAAAATGAAAAATGTAATCTCTAGAAGAGTGAAGGATGAAAATGAAAATAAAACAGCAAATAAGAACTTCTTCAAATGTAAGATGACAAAAAACAAATTTGAAGAAGCAGAGAGGCGGAAGAATGATAAATTCCTTTAATCATCTTTTCTTATTTTCATATTTTCAGAAAAGATGATATAAAATTATAAGAATAACTAGATTGAAACTTTATGTATAATTTAGTAAAATAAATTGATTTGTAGATAAAATATACTATTTAAATATTATTAAAAATTAAAAGGAAAAACAAAAAATAAAGAATAACAAAGTAAAATAAAAAGAAATAAAGAATAACAAAATAAAATAAAAAGAATCAATAAAAATGAAATAAAAGAAGATTAATGAAAAATAATAATCAAGATTAAGAAATAGAATAAAAATCTATACATAATTTATTAATATATGCAGTCGAAGTGTTGAGAGATGCACATTAAGATCGTCGTCGAGTATAAAAATAAATAGTAAGTTTTATTTGCTTTAAACAATATATATTATAAAATATGAGGGGTGGAGCTTTCTATTTTTCAGTCTCGTTTTTTATTTTATTTAATTAAATACTTTTTTTTTTTTTTGCATATATAATAACGTATTTCTAAGATTCATTATTAGTTAGTTGGGCCTTCAAATTTTTAAAATAAAGCTTTTGTATTTTGATATAGAATGGAAAGAAATAATAATTTGAACAAGGTGTTTGTTTATGAAGTTTTGTGCTTTGTTTACGTATGTAAAAGTCTAATAGATTTTTACATTATAAAAAATATATCCTCATACGTCTTAATTGTTTTAATATTTTATTGAATTTTACTTTAAAATTAAAAAAAAAAAAAAAAATCCTTTTAACGTGCTTTATCCCCTTCTCAGAGGGTAACACTGGGGGAATACAGGAAATCGAACTTTAAGGTCGGTTATCCCAAACCAGCGCCACCTACGTGTTCGCAGCCGAGTTATAATTCTTGCCCCAGGAAGATAAAACTCAGCCTGCTACCCGGAGGATTAAACCAGCGTTCTTTCGCATGAGAGTCGGCGAGTCAACCTCCTACGCCTACCTCCTATGCTAGTTGAAGTAAGCAACATCGGAGTCAGAATCAGAGTCGCATGATTCAGTGAAGCCTGAATAGGAATCAGAAATGTAGGCACTTGATTCTATGAGGTTGAAATCGGAGCTGGAACCGGAATATTTTTGCCAATTCTGGAACCCTGGACTAGCATCCTTAAATTAGAAGTTGTAGAAAGTTCAAGTCTGAGTAAGACTGCCAAGCCAGAGCTAGAAATCTGGTGCATGACTTGAAATAATGCTTAATAATATTTTGGGTTTGAATTTTGATTATAAAACTTGTAAGCTAAAAACATGTCAAGCTTTAATTTAGTTTTAGACTATATAGATTTTATTATTTTGTTATTTAAAGCAATGTCTAAAGAACATTATAACTGCTGTCATCGGTCGAAGAAAAGGATACCGGTTAAGAGAAGGAAAATTTTTACATTCTTTAGGAACACTACCTCCAAATCCTTGGTTACGTAATTCAGCATCTCTTGTTGATTGGACTTCTGAAAGGTAAATTTGTTGTCAAGTGACAAGTTAAAGTTTTTTAATATTTTACATGTAGTACTGACCATATTGGATTACTTAATGTGTGGAACAAATGATTACCGAGAAGCTATATAGGATTGTTTTACTAGCCAATTTGATAAAATTTTCACAGAATTTAGGCTTGATACAAATGAGCTCTATACGATTGAACGAAATATTTTATGTTGTTGTAAGTATAAAAGGATAAATATTGTATATATTGTCATGTTATAAATGATGAGAGAGAAGAGAGGCAAGTGTTAAGTACACGTCTAAATTTTCTATATCTCCATTTTCCTTAATAAGAGTAACTTTACTTCTTAAAAAATGCCATTTATTCACATTAATACAATAATTTTGCTTAATTTCATTGGTTAATTATATTATAAGAAGTTATTATTATTTATTATTTTATTATTATTATTTTGTTTGTTCAAAGAACATATTCTGTTGATAGGTTCGTTAGAGTCTTTTTATTTTTCTATATAGACTATATACAAATTATTTTATATATATTATATATATATATATATAATTATGGTTATAATAAATATATATATAATTATATAAAAAGTATTAAAATAGTAAGCAGAGTAGTAGTAACTACTACTACTATACTACAATAGTGCAACGACACTTCAACTACATCCACTACTATTAATCACATTTACGATTAATAAATAAAGAAATTAATGAATAAGAAATTATAAATAGGATTCTTCTCTCACATCAACCATGAAAGGCCGAGATAATCAAGGATTGAAAATGCATTTGGGAACGGAAGGTAAATGTTTTTTTTTTCTTTTAAATTAGATAATTTTTCGGTTATTTTTTTTTTTTTTTTTTTTCTAAGATAACTTAAAGAAAAATAAAATCAATCAAATAATTTAGATAAGAATACATAACATCAACAAATTTGGAATAACTATAACTGCCCAGAATTTATTAATTATTATTATTATTTATATTAAGTATTTATTATTATCTTATTCATTATTATTTTATTATTATTATTATATTACTTTAGATCTTTTTATTATTAATATTATTAATTATTATTATATGTATTATTATTATGTGCCATTGCTATTTAACTTACAGAATGAAATCGGGGTAAAAGTGTTTGGGGGTGTGGTGGTTTAATGTGTCGGTTTTGGGCGGTTTTGACTGATTAAGATCCCCTTGCAATGCTAAATACTTCGAGATATGGCAAACTTCATTGAATGGATGTTGCGCACCGTTCCGACCAAAGATGATTCTCTCCAAATCATGTATGGAATCCGTAGCGAAAAAATCCTCACCGAAGAAACCCTCAAGACCATAATAAGCCAATTTCTTGTTCCTGTGCTAAGTTATTCATACTATAGGGACTGCTCCCTTCAACAATAATAATCGTCTTTTTGCTAGCCCGTCGTCTTTTGACAGGCCCGTCGCACAGATTTGTTTTAACCCCGGAAAGGTGAACTAAGGAAGTATTTTTTTTAAACTAAGAATGATTATACAACCAGAAATTGTCCCCTTTGTGACTGGTCTTTCTAATGAACAATGATGCAGTACATATACTACTCGTAAATTGCAGCTGATCTACAGAAGAATATTGGCAGAAACCTGATACTAAACGTAGTCATCGATTACTAAAATTTATAATTTTTTTAGTAGGATTAACTCTGTAAAAGAGGAAAAATAACAAAATTGGTAATAATAGATAATAATAATATAATAATATAATAATAAAATAATAATAATAAATAATAATATAATAATAAATAATAATAAATCAATAAATAAAATAATAATAATAACTACTATCAATTAAAAACCCTAAC
>JABUQX010053359.1:0-17500 GCA_015478945.1 Trachelipus rathkii
AAATAAAATTTAAATAAAAAAAAATTATATTGTGATCAGCAGGGTGAAGTGCCAGCTCTTCAGTAACATCACATAAACCCTTTTCAAACTTCATTAAGATATTGAAACATGAGAAAACCAAGTCTAAAGATATTCATAGTTTTAAGAGAGCAAGAATGCCAAAAGCTCTGCCTCTGACTCCTTTTGCTCAAATATATCATATGATAATTAATCAGATTTGTCATTAGATGCTCTGATTGGGAAGATGTATGAGAACTTAGATGCTAATATTATGATCCATAAGCATCATAAATTCGTCATATATGATTATAAAAGCTTGTCTGTGGTATTTGGTAATTTGTTTTGATGTTGGGTGATTATGAAAGAAAAATAATTTTGAATACTAACATTGTTAATCTACAACACCCTTTGGCCTTTGCTCTAAATGATGCATAGGACTGATTCAGAGAATGAACAAGTTGCATGTCTCCAATATGAAACTAGTTATTATACATTACAATTAAAGAGAATAAAAGTATTTTCAAAGTTTAATAGTAAATAATTATATATATATATATATATATATATATATATAATGAATAATAATAATAATAATAATAATAATAATAATAATAATAATAATAATAATAATAATAATAATAATTAAATATAAACTTGCTTAACATAATATGTTAAAAAATGAAATGTGTTTCTAACAAAATATATAAATATATATAAGAATATATATGAATAGTGTATATTACTATATATATATATATAGTACCCTGTGTTACCCCCGTCGGCCTATCGAGCCACCCTCATATATATTTTTTTATTTTTTATTTTCATTATTTATAATTTTTATGAGTAAATTACAGGATATATACTTTAATATATGCTATTGAATTCCAAATAATATGTTAATAATTGGTGTTAGTATTGTTAGGAAGTATTATATTTTTAGAGTTATATTTATTTTTTAAATTTTTTACACAATTTTATGTAATAGGTATATACTATAACTTAAATATTTATAATGCGATTCACAAAATTATGTTAAATTTGGTATTTTTTCACTATGTATCCATGTACTTTTACATATAGAATATAATTCTCACTATATTAAATAATTAATTTATTTATATATATTATAAATGATTTAATAGAGATATTAAATTTATAATAGAAGATAAATTATTTGATGAAACCTATATAATGTTTTTCCTTATCTTTATTATACTTATTAAAATTCATATATTAAGTAACCACCAATGTAATAATAAAGTACCATTAATGTTATAAAAAAAAAAAAAAAAATCAAATAACTTTGTAAGACTGTAATATAACATTAACAAGGGCAAAATATATATATATTAAATATAATATATAAAATATATATATATATAATTATTAATATATATATATATATAATATATTATATAATATATTAGTATATTAATATATATATATATTATATATATATAATAATATATATATATATATAATATATATATATATAATATGTATTAATATATTATTAAGTATATTATAATATATTATATATATATATATTATATATATAAGTATAATATATTATAAATATATATATTAATTATATATATTTTATATATATATAATGGTGATATTTGTTTAAAAGCCATAACTATGCTATCTAGAGAATCCACATTCATCAAAATATCATACAATAGTTCAGGAAAAGGAATACATTAGCTTAGGAATTCTGGACAAATATAATATATTTTAATATTGACTGAGCAAATGTATTTAAAAATAAAAACATAAAAAATAAAATAAACTATTATAAATCAAACTTAAGATTATAATTAGACTAAATCAAAGCCAAAGAGAAAAAAGATAGAGTAAATTACGATCCAAAAAGATTATCACTTTCTGTAAAAAATCTTTTACTATGTTATAATATGCATATACATAAAAAAACATATAAATAAACAATTAAAGATAATATTGGATAAAAGTATTACCCTATAGAAAAAACTCAAAAGATGATAACACTTATCTATACTTTATAAATTACGTTAACATACTACAAATGATAAATAATAATAAGGAGATAATAGCTTTAAAAAAAATATAAAAAATATTATGAGAATTATAATTAATAAGAATAAAATAATAATAAAAAACATACATTATAAATCGGTAGGGGTTAATAGTAAGACAATCATACCAAATTATAAAAATATTAAGATAAATAACATGGATCCCAAATAATATTCCGTCCTGAAGACATAATTGTATATTCCTAAAAGAATAAAAAAATAATAAATACATAAAAATTAATGATAAAAAACATATATAATATAAACTATATATATTAACTATTGATAAATTATAGAAAAATATAACTATGTCAATGTTAAATTAAGGTTAATATGTTAAGTATAATAATAAGAAAGACAAAATTTATAATATTATTAAACTTAGAAAAATTATTATAAAGATAGCAGGATACATATATATATATATAAGGACTTAAAATGATGTCATTATGAGAGTATGGTATCACCTACATTACTCTTAAATACCACTCATTCTATTATTTCCATTAGTGAGTTGGCCGATGTACAACCAAGGTGCCTGAGTGCTGTGTCAGTTCAATTAGCAAGTATTGACCTATCATTTTTTGTGGTGTGTGTAGTTGATACTATCTCGATAAACGCACTAGTGACATCACGTGTGGTGCGCATTCGGCAAAAGGTTGGTCACCGGTAGAGGGTGCGAGAATCGAAGCAACCGACAGGGACACTATGCAGGGCGCGAGCAGAGATTTCAGAGAGCATCTGGTCCCGAGTCACCGCACAGTTTAGTCTGGCTCAGAAAGGGTGCTGAACTTAACTTATGAGACGCATAAACCACTTAGAACCTGTCTGATTTAGAACTAGAAAATTTTTCTTCACCGGAACACAGATACACCACACGTAACAGATAATAGTAACGACGTGAGTGATTATTACGAGAACCTCTACTACCCGAAGGGGAGGGAAAATTAGTCCTACCTATATATATACACCGTAATGTTTTATCTCACCGGTAAAGGCCGATAGGATCACCCCGACTTTCCACTGCCCTCTCTTTTATGATGTTTCCCTAAGGTGTAAAACGTCTATCCAATTTAAAATTCATTAAACTAACATAAAATTAATCTCAGAAAGTGGTCTATTTTATATATTTATAACCAAAATTAACCAATAAAATGAGTCTCTTAAATAGGTCACTCTCTAATATCAATATATATATATATTAGTATACTTATAATAATATTTATATTAAACAATAAATATATTATTTTATATTTTTTATTATTTTTTAATAATTTATTTCAACTAATGTAAATGATTGTAGCCACAGGGCAGGATTTTTAATTAAATAAAGGAGAGTGGGGAGGCAAACGTCTTGTATTGCGTAGAGAGATATAATGACTTAATATATGTATAGTTTATATTAGAAGGATAATTTTCTAATCCATATATTTTACTTTATATTTTATTTATAATATTATTTATTATTTATTTTTTTATATTTACAATTATTCACGCAACTCCATGCATTGGAATATATCAGCATTTAATTTGTCAGCCATTGTTTCGTTTTTATGTCTGGTGAGCATCGTAAAATTCTCTGTTCATTTTACAAAAACATGGACTAGATGAAAGTATATGTGGACTATTTTATAACCTATAGAAGTCTTTCCAACACTCTGTAGTTAATATATTTCCTTATTTATTTTTAATGCAATTGTTATTTTTAATGTGTTGTCTGCTAAGCTGACATTCATCATTCAATAATTATTAGTAGGTAATTGATTATTAACAGATTGTTGAGCACCGCCATGTACTATCGTATAATACCGATACTTGAAAGTTCCTATGCTGGGGAGAATAATTGATCAAAGATCCAGTACTGTATAAAAGATAACAAAAGTATAGTTGACTTAAGCCAATATGAAAACGAAAACACACATTTAAAATTGTATTTATAGAAAAAATTAATAATAAATTATATGTATTTAGCATGTAATTATATCTATCTATCTATATAATATATATTTTTAATTAATGTATTTTTTTTTACAAATGTATTATTTCATACTACACTAATACCCTATAAAATATACGTAGTCTGGCAAAACTAATAATAAATGATGGAGTATTCTATAATTATATATAAATAATTATTATCAATTTCGGTCCAAAATCTAGATGTGAGGGAGAGAGCAAGTGCCGTACCCACCTTGCACCCATGACGGCACGCTACGCTCTACGCATATGATAATAGGATATACCATACAATATCCTTATCTATAATATCATATATATTAATCAGCTATACCTATAGGAAAAAGGAACTATACATGTTGAGCTGGAATCTATTAAGTGTACTATGGTCATACATAGTATATTGACAATAAGGAATCTGTAAATAAAAAATAAAATAATACCCATGTATACCTAATTAATAACTCCTACAGAGGTTATACAGCTACAGGGAAATGAAATAAATTATATTGTTTTTAGTTTTGTTTAGTGTAACTCGTGATTGTTGTGTGTGCCCCAAAATATCCGCCTTAATCGAAATTGAGTCAATAAAACAAAAAATAAAAAAAATTAAATCTTGAACTAAGAAACGCTATTTTTCTTAGGCAGGATTGCGGACCACATAGGATATATTAATGTATACGACTGTATCTTATTTTGTAAAGAGCATTACAGAAGCGCAGGCAATTTTAGGGGGCTCGAGCCCACGGGTGAACACAGGGGGGAAACGTTTTCCATACCCGTAGGGGTGTGTAGGGGCGGAGGAACCCCAGCGACAACCAAATACCAAAGAGCGCGAGTTCCGGAGAATGTATCTCCGGGCACCCCGAAGGGGGGGAATTAGTCCTAACCCGTTAGTTCCCCGGAAGGCCGAGAGACCCGACTCATGCCATCTTTGCGGTATTACCCTTCGGGGTATTCTTTATTAAAAAAAAAAAAAAAGCAAAAATTTGTAAAAAAAAAAAATTTTTTTAATAGAAAGTCTCTATTAATTTTAACGAGAATCCAATTACGGGACTATAAATTTACCTGTTTTGATCCATATCACTATCAATATTCAAAGAATTTTTTTTTTTTTTTCACTAGAATTTTCTCAGAGACATTTATAACCAGGATTCCAGATTGTAATTCCATTTCGCTGTAGCATTGTAGTTTTTGAAGATCATTATATACTATACTAACTTACGTTCTATATATATATAATATATACTATAATATATATATATTATAATATATTAGTATTATAATAATTATAGATTATATATATATAATAATATATATATAATAATATATATATATTATATATATATATAATATTTTTTTTTTTTTATTTTTTTTTTTTTTTCTGTTTTCTTTCACTCAAAAATTGTACCAGTACTTCCCCACCGCAATGTATTCTTTTTGGCCGTTTAACTGGTAGCATTAAATAGTTTTTGAGGATACATATTGACGGAGTAAATACTAAACCGCTGACCTATATATAATTAATATACTATATATATACTATATATATGTATGTTATATAATAGTATTATATTTATATAGTAAATATTCTATATAATATATATTAGTATATATATATATATATATATATATATATATATTTATATATTTTTTTTACATTTTTCCTGCACTAAAATTGGACCAACAGCATTCCAGCACTGTATTCCTTTTCCCTGTAGCTATTGTAGTTTTTGAGGAAATTATGGAATCGAGATGATGTTTGTTGGCTTTAAAAACCAAATTTCACGTCATATATATATTATATATATATATATATATATCATATTATTTATTATAGCATATTATAATATAGTATATTTATATAGTTATAGTATATATATGTTGTAGTAGTATATATATATATATATATATATATATATATATATATATACAAAAGTCCAGTTTTTGATCACTTGGGAAGTCAGTATATGGTGACTCTTTTTCGAGTCGCTCAAGGCCGTTCAAGGTCAACTCATTCACGAGTCTTTTTTTTGCGACGAGAGCAGTATTATTATTATTATTATTATTATTATTATTATTATTATTATTATTATTATTATTATTATTATTATTATTATTATTATTATTATTATTATATATATTATATATTATATATATAATATATATATAATCATCAATAAAATTAAACGTATAAGGAATCATGAACGGCGGTATAATGAGTCAGAATAGTGCAAATCATCCTGTTTTCTTGTTTTCTTGGTGGGTTTTATAGATTCTTCGCTCTTCCTTCCGTCATATTATAACGGGTGGGGAGGAGTGTAATATTCTTTCTTTTCTTTCTACAGCTCATCATCTTGAACAACCAACATTAAGTGTTATATTATACTGGAATTTATGTGGATTAATATCTGCCATCTAGGTAAATAAAATAATATACTTAAAGGATTAAAATGATATAAAATACTAATGATGTTTATGGTATGAGGCTGTCATGGCGAATTTGTTAGTGAGTATAGATGTTTTTATTTTTTTCCCACTATGTAGGATCATCCAGAGCATTGTTTCCTCCCTCTTAGTTGGTGTATCAACGATTGATGTAAAGTGCAGAGGCAAGCGTCCAGATGGTGGAAGAAGATCGAGTGGATGGTGCGGTTGATGAAGCACCTAATATTGCTTCTCGAACCAGATTGAGAGACCCAGGAGGACCCTCTGATTTACCATGGATGCAGCCGCGCATTCTAGAAAGAAGAAGACGCACAGATGGAAAATAATAAAGCATAAATATATTAGAAAATGAAATAAATATATTAGAAAATGAATGTGAAATATAATAATTATATTTTAGTGTGGGTGTTTGTTGGGTATGTAAATAAGGATGCAGCTTCCAAGGGAAAAATTATTGTGTATATGTTTAGGGCTAGGTTCAAGCAAATGCAATGGAAGATAATCGAAAAATTCCCATGTTACGTAGGAAGATAGATGACACAGATTAAAACTAGCTTGTTCAATTCTGAGACCCGCGCGCACGATGACCGGCAGTGAGCCACCGCGCAATTATTCCCGCTTGAGCTTTGTTGACCCGTCTTCCTATACTCTTTTTCGTGTAGATTGGTTGGTTGGTTGATAGATTCTTCGCTCTTCCTTCCGTCATTATAACGGGTGGGGAGGAGTGTAATATTCTTTCTTTTCTTTCTACAGCTCATCATCTTGAACAACCAACATTAACTGTTATATTATACTGGAATTTATGTGGATTAATATCTGCCATCTAGGTAAATAAAATAATATACTTAAAGGATTAAAATGATATAAAATACTAATGATGTTTATGGTATGAGGCTGTCATGGCGAATTTGTTAGTGAGTATAGATGTTTTATTTTTTCCCACCATGTAGGATCATCCAGAGCATTGTTCCTCTTAGTTGGTGTATCAACGATTGATGTTCAATCCACTTTAGTGCTCAGCTCACTATTCAAATTTCACCTCATCAACCCAAAGAAAACCTCTGTTTCAACAGGGGTAAGCTAGTTTATGATTTTTATGTTGGGTTTTTATTGATCTCTAATAAGCAAAATACATTATAATGATTTACTGAATCTTCTTGGCCACTGATAGGTAACACCCGTTTTCACTTTCTCAGGTTCCGTTTCCGGGTTTGGTTCCAATACCAGTGCAGGTTAGGGTCTGTGAGCAGGCATTCTTTTCTCTTGGAGAGTTTGGAAGTACTCCAACTAGTCATTTGTCTCCAACCACTAGTAGAATTTATTTTCGACTGGAAAAACTAACTTCACTAAATTAGGCTGAAAGTTATTAACTAAAAATGAATTTAGTGGGTGAAAACTTATAATATCAATTGTTTATAATAAACTTAAAAATAAACTTGAAATAGAATAAGTTCATTGATTGCATAGTGGTTAACTGTAAATAAGCCTATAAACAATCAAATGTTAGTAATTGTGGAGTGTAACCGTATTGAAATTATTCTCATTGTTTCAAAGTAAATGAATGTCTTTATAAGTGACATCCCCCAGATCCTTATTTTAGGATCAATACAAAACAAAGTATAACTTTCTACATGTAAATTGTTTTTATAATCTGTCTTAAGAGAATTACATTTTTTTAGATTATTATAAATCCCCCTTTATTTGTTATTATCACGGTATTAATTTAAGTTATTACCAATTCCCAATTTACAATTAGTATTGATTTTTTTAATTATTTGTATATTAGATGATCCCTCATGATTTCCCTATTTAGTTATATTTTTTTTGTTTATAATTAAATTTTTGCTAAAGATAACCACAACCCCCTTTAATACAAATTGATTAAATAAATTAAATATCATTATATAATAATATATATTGTAACTAATAACATATTTTTGCTGTATACTGATGTGTACAGACTGTTGAAATGAGTATTCAGTCACTTAATCATATTTAGAGCTGGAACCAGTCAGAGCTGGTAATCATAAAATTGATGGTGTGACTGTGGATAAAATAACTCTCCATTTACTCATAAAACAATTACATTCTGGTTGATAAAATAAAAGAAATATAAACATCCGCTTGGAGTCGGTTGTTTTAATACAATAAAAGAAATCAGACTTAGAGTCAGGGATGGCACAAAAAAATAAATTAAAAAAAAAATCAATTGAGTTTTTACCTGATTTTTTAATATAACCTGGTTTTTTTGATTTTTTATGATTTTTTTGATTTTTTGATTTTTTTTTTTTTTTTTTTTTTTTTTTTTTTTTGTTACTTCTAGTAATTTAAAAATAAAAAGCAAATAAAAAATAAAATAAAAAAACTCATATTAATTATGAAGTTTTTAATATATTTTTTTATTTCAATTTTCAACAAACTATTGGCTTTGTAACCCGTAAGTCTTTAACATTCTTTAGTGTGCTTGTTTCTTCTGTTATCCAATTGTAAGATTTGAACCCAGAGCTAGGGCATAGGGTTAAAAATTGAAAATAATGCTCAGATTGCAGACATAATCTATATAATTGTTTTGTATAATGTGTATAATAGATATGTTAGGCAGTTATTTGAATATTGTCTTACAATTTTAGCACAAAACCCTATATTAAAAAAAGATTAGCTGAAGAGGCGCAACGTAAAGCAACGAGGAGTAAATTTTTGGCTTTGAGGATAAGAATAGGCGTGAAGATGTCTAGATAGGCCCATGCGGTTTCTTAAATTTATTATATTTATTATTATTTATTGGGTTGAACTGGGACATTCTAGAGGGTCCAATTGAGTCTTCTTAATTATTAATTTATATTGTGTGGGACAGTCTAAAAAAAGACCATGCGGGTTCTCAAGTATTATTCTTATTTATTATTGATTGACTGGGACTTTCTAGAGGGGTCAATGCGACTTCTTAAAATATTAATTATTAATTATTAATTTTATTGGTTGACTGGGGACAGTCTAGATCAGGCCTATGCGAGATATTCTTTAATTCTTTATTTATTATTTGATTATTTTTATGAGTGACTGGGACATTTGAGGGCATGCGGATTTCTTAATTATTAATATTTTATTGGTTGACTGGGGACAGTCTTAAAAAAGGACCATGCGGCTTCTTAAATATTATTCTTAATTATTATGAGTGACTGGTACATTCTAGAGGCGTCAATGCGGTTTCTTATTATTTAGTTTTTAATTATTTAATTTTATATATTATATATTGGATTGACTGGGACAGTCAGACGATAGCTTATGCTGCTTTCGTTAGTATTATTCTTATTTATTATTATTCACTTGGCGTTGACTGGGAAATTCAGAGGGGCCAATTGGCTCTTAATTATTAATTTTTATTGGTTGACTGGGACAGTCTGAAAAGGACATACGGCTACTTGTATTATTCTTATTTATTTATGGGTTGGACTGCGGACTTCTAGAGAGGTTAGATGACAGCTTCTTATGACTATTCAGAATAATAATTAGGAGGCTGCATTGACCCCTCTAGAATGTCCCATCAACCCATAAAAATAGAATTAATACAAGAAGCCGCAGTCCTTTTTAGGACTGTCCCAAGTCAACCAATAAATTAATAATAAGAAGCCGCATTTGGCTCCTCTAGAATATCCCAGTAAAAAACAATAATAAATAATTAATAAGAATAATACTTAATAGCCGTAGTGGGGCTATCACATCCTCACAATTATACCAATAATAATTAAATAATTAAAAATAATAAATAAGTCACATGGATCCCTCTAAAATGTTCCAGTCAACTCATTATAAATAAAATAATGCTTCAAGGAAGCCACATGTCCTTTTTAGAGCTGTCCCGTCGACCAATAAAAACTTATTAATTGAGAAAGCCGCATTGGCCCCTCTAAATGTCCCGGTCAAACCATAAAAATTAAGAATTAGGAATAATTTTTATTATAATTAATGTATAATGAATGCATTTATAATAAAAGAAGCCAATGGCTACCTACCCACTGTCCCAGTCAACAACAATAATTAATAATTAAAGAATAATAATTAAAAAGTCGCATTGGGCCCTCTAGAATGTCCGCAGGTCAATCCAATTAATAAATCAATAAATAAGAAAATAATTCAGAAGCCGCAGGGCACTATCTTGACTGTTCCCAGTCAGAACCATAATAATTCAATAATTAAAGAATAATTTATTCTTAATTATTAATTATGGGATGACTGGGACAGTCTAGAAAGGCCCATGCGGCTTCTGACATTATTACTCTTATTTATTAATTTTTTTGTTGACTGGACAAGTCGTAGGTAGGCAGATGTGGCTTTTCTTAATTACAAATACCTATTCATTAATATACGATTAATTATTTAAAATTATTTTGTTTTAATTCTAAATTTTTATGGGTTGACTGAGACATTCTAGAGGGGACAAGGCGGCTTCTCAATTATTAATTTTATTGGTTGACTTGGAAAGTCTAAAAAGGACCATGTGCAGTAGTAGTAGTATTTATGTTATTATTATTGAGTTTGGACTGGGACATTTTTGAGGGATTAATGTAATGTGGTTTCTTACATTATTATTTTAATTATTAATTATATTGGTTGACTTGGGCAGTCTAGATAGGCCCATGCTGCTTCATAGTGTATATTTTATTTATTATTATTATGGGTTGACTGGGACATATTAGAGGGCCTATGTCAAGTTCTAATTATTATTTTTTTTTTGGTTGACTGGAAAGTCCAAAAAGGACCATGCTGCTTCTTTACAGTATTATTCTTATTTATTTGAGTTGATTGGGACATTCTATAGATGTCAATGCGGCTCTTAATTATTATTTAATTATTCATTATATTGGTGAACCTGGGACAGTCTAGATAGGCCCCATACGTCTTCTTTAAGTATGATTCTTATTTGTATATTTATTATGGGTATTGACTGGGACATCCTAGAGCTGGTCAATGCGGCTTCTTAATTATATTTTTATTGGTTGACTTGGACAGTCTAAATAATTACCATGCGGCTTCTTAATATTTTCTTATATATTTGGGTTAACTGGGACATTCTAGAGGGGGTTCATGCAGCTTTCTTAATTATTATTCTTTTATTAATTATTATGGGCTTGATTGGGACAGTCTAGATGGCCCATGCGGTCTGAATTATTATTCTTATTTATTTAATTAATAATGGATTACCTTGGACCATTCAGAGGGGCCAATGGCGGCTTTTTAATTATTATTTCTTAATTATTAATCTATATGTTGGTTAGTTGACTGGGACAGTTTAGGTAGGCCATGCGCGTCTTTTTAATTATAATTACTATTCAATCTAATTACATTAATTATTATTAAAATTATTTCTTTTTTCGTTAATTTTTATGGGTTGAATAGGACACTCTAGATTGGATCTGCGTCTTCCTACTGTCTCTTTATATATATATATATATATATATTAGTATATATATATATATATATATATATATATATTATATATATATATATATATATTTTATATATATATAATATATATATATAGTATATATATATATATATATAAATATATATTATATTATATATATATATATATATTATATTATATATAATTGATATATATATATATATATATATATATATTAATACTTATATATATTATTACTATTTCGCATGACATCACGAATCTGAAAAAATCAAAAAATCAAAAAAATCAATAAAATCAAGAAAAATCAAAAATTGATTTTTTTCTAAAAAAAATCAAAAAAATCCCCAACCCTGCTTAGAGTCATTTGAATGAGAAGTCAAAGTGGAGTATTGTACAAAATTTCAAATTCAAATACTATATCAGATTTGGAGTCATTTGAATGAGAAGTCAAAGTGGAGTATTGTACAAAAGTTCAAATTCAAACACTATTTCAGACTTGGAGTCGTGTTGAGGAGAAGTCGGAGTAGGAGTTCTCGTGCGGGTTAAAAATCCAAAAACCAACGTGGTTCATGAGTAGTGCACTACAAGTTTTTTTTTTTTCGAGCGCGCGAACGAAATTTTCGATTCGGAATTTCCGAATCAGAGTCTAAAAACATTAATGGAATAAAAGTAAATATCAACTACACATAAAATAAACATAAATTTTTATTATCTTGTTTTCTCTTATTAAAAAGAAAATATCTCATATTATTTTTTTGAATAGTTTTGGTAAATTGTACTATTTACCATCTAAAGATGAAAATACCTCTAATTCCCCTTTTTTTTTTTTTAAATAATAATTTTTTAATTTGTGTCTATTAAAGATATATATATATATATATATATATATATATTATATAATATATATATTATTATATATATTATTATTATATATATATATATATTTATTATATATATATATATATTATATATATATATATATATATATATTATATATAATATTATATATAATATATTTCATTGGTTTGATTCCCAATGAATTCTCTTTTATTTAATTCTTTTTGCAGACCTTCAGGATATGTACAGGTCCAAAGACGCGTAAAAGAACCTTAAGTTCAAAATCAAACACTCAATTCAAGAGTGAGAATTTGTTCCAGTAAAAAGACTATACATGTTCTTGCCATAGATCTATTATTAATTCGTATTCATCTTTTTCATTTTCTTAACTATCCACACGGAAGATACACAGTTTGGGCAGCTAGAAGACTAATTTTTGCAGCTCTTCAGGGAAGTTTTTGTATGGACAAAGTACGCCATCTGAAAGGCCTTCTTAACTGTTCATAAAGATTTCCCTTAAATTCAAGACTGTACAGGTTTTTTTGAATTCTATTCATTTAGGACTTTTTTTTCTTTCTTATATTTAATTTTAGTTATACTCTTACTAATTTATCCCACGGGTTCTCACCCACTTTTATACAATTCCCCTCAAACAAATTATTACATATAATTATATATATATATATATATATATATATATAATTCTTATTTATTAATTTGTATGTAGACATAGAAAATATAGACAAGTAGCTCAGTCCTTTCATAATAATATGTAAATTTGTATTGTGTTGACTATTAATTTGTTACTTTTTTTTTATTGTATATTACGCAGATATCTGGTTTTACAATTTTTTTATTTTCTTTGATATTATTTACGTACACTATGTCTATAAATATCGAATCCTGAAATTAAGTGGAAAAAATCGATTATAAAATAATAATATATCGATGTATCGATAATCTGAAAAGCATATTCAACAGTCGATTCCTCACCCACACGAAAGGAAAATAAGCCTAATTGTTTATGATTTTTCAAGCGTTAATATTTAATATTTTTAGTGAAAATATCTAACTAAAAAAACACAATAATAAAAAATAGCGTTGAAAAGTTTTTAAAACATTTTTGTAAATGAAGATGTTTATAATTTTAATATACTAAGTACTAAGTACGTGAACTCAAGTCAGTAATACTAAACAATTACCGAAAATTAACCGTTTAAAATTTTCGGAACTTATATTTTTATATTTTTCTTTAAAAATATTTATAAAATACTCGAAAATCCGTTAAAAAAATTTCAAATTATTTTTTTTAAAACAATTTTTGTAAATGAGATGTTAGAAATTTAATATACTATTTACGTGAACTCAAGTCAGTAATACTAAACAATTACCATTAGATTTAAAGCTAATTTTATTGAATGAACATTCTCAACCAAACGGACCAACCACGTCCGCCAACATTGTTTGTTTAGCATTTTTCTTCTAAGCATATCCTTATACCATTAGTTTCATTAAATTGTGATCAGTGTTCTTATGATACAGGGGCGTAACTAACGGCCCCGCAGACCCCGTGGTGCTGGGGGCCCACGCAGGTAAAGGGGCCCAAAATTTCGCAAAGAGCAAACAAACGAAATAATAATAAGGCATCATGAAAAAATAACTAATTCTTACAAATTCTATATATAATATATATAATAATATAATATATATATATAATATATTTTTATAATTAATTATATATATATATATATATAAATATATATATATATTATATACATTTATAATTTTTAAATTCATGTATTATATTTGGATAAAGAAATATAGTATTTATATATATATATATATATATAATATATATATATATATACTATATATTATTATATATTATATATATATATATATATAGTATATATATATTCTATTAATAGGCTTAAGGCCGCTATTTACTAGTGCCAAACAGTGTTGTATTCTCTTATAATAGTAACAGGGATTATAGTTGTAAATTACAGTCACTACTGTTGGTTCTGTACTGTAAAAATCTTGCCTATTTTAAAAATGTCCACAGTCAAAGGGATTCGTTATTGAGTGGTTTCTCAAAAAAGGAAATTAAAATTGAATAGAGAATTAGAGGCTAAAAAACTTATTAAAATTGATTCTTTGTTTAAAAAGAGCGAAAATGATTTGAGAAAAAGTGATTGGCTTGATAAAGAGAAAGAGTGATTTAAGTGAATATGACGATTCTATTATTCATATTGTTGCATCTAACAGTAGCAGTGATAAATGTATTAACCTATTAGAAAAGCCTACAGGTCAAGCCAGAAAAAATAGGATTTTCTGCTGATGAAAGTGAAATTGTATGTGCTTGTACCGATAGAGGCAAATATCCAGAAAAATTAGACAATAGCACAAAGCTGAAAATAGTTTTAGAGAAATAATGCAAACCATACGGACCATTTCCAAAAGACAGTGAAAGCAACAGATCTTTCAGCACCGAATATTATTACATGTATACTAGAGCAGGGCAAAAAATAGAACAATTTTGGCTATGGTATTCTCCTACCCTCAATGGAGTTTATTGCGAACCATGCTGGTTGTTTGGTGATGAAGCAAATTATTCCAGTGATATATGCAAATCTCATAATGCTTGGCATGATGGACGAATGAATAATTGGCAAGGCCTCAGTAAAAAAAAAATTAAGGTTCATGAAGCAAGTACTTCTCATTTACGAGCGTGCTTAATTTACAGTGCATGGAAAAATAATCAAACCTTACCCATTTTGATGAATGAAGGTCGTGATAAATGGAAAGCAATATTTATTTGTATTTTTGATGTAACCAGGACATTAGCACTGTGTAAACTTCCTTTCCGAGGTCACCATGAGAGTGTAAAAGAGAGAGGGGAGCATAGTGGCAACTTTTTGAATATTATTGACATGCTATCCCGATATGATCCGTTACTTAAATCACATTTATTCAAACGAAACAAAATAAATACCTTTAGGTCCAAGATTTCAAAGATGAAATCGAATATCTCTATTACGTGCTGTGTGCTCAGAGAACAATTATTTGGATATGAGAGAAGCAGCCTTTTTCTTATGCTTATTAGTAGATCACTACCACGCTGATATTTCAAAGCAAAGATCAAGACTTAAGTGTAGGTCGATTCGGTATGTCAAAATAGCTTAAGCCAACCAAATATAGAAAACTTTATAAATTGAAGAAAAAATTTGTGGGGTTTTCATAACATAACAGAGCCACAGTGCAGGAAAACTTTGAAAAACAAGATATTTAAGGTAATTAGATAACAAAAACATAAATAGAAAATGCAGAGGTCAGGCTATGATGGGGCAAGCAACATAGTGCCGAGGGAAAGATATTCAGGACTTCAGGTCGTATAAAGAAAAAATTGTTCAAACGCAGAGTACATGTCATTGTTGCAGCTCAATAAATTTAATTTATTACGTTAATGATTCTATAAAAATATAGGCTAATGGCTCTTCAAAAACTTTTTATGACAAACTGGAAAAAGTATACGTGTATTTAACAGCTGTTCAACAAATTTAACAGCCTGTTCAACCCCATAACGCTGCATCCACAAAAACACTAAAGAAATTTTGTGTCCAACTAGGTGGTTCATCAAGTATGATTTCTTACCTAGCATAAAAAACAACTTTCAAAGAAGTATCGCCCAGTTTTATCTACAAGTGAATTTATGAGTAAGAAGTCAAGTGAACAGAAACGAAGCCCTTGATCTCAGGAAACAGTCTAGAAAATTTTGGTCTATTTCTGTCGTATTGGAAGCATCCCATGTTGTCTCAAAATGATTTGCCAAAATAGCAATACAATCTTTGCAGAAAGCGAGCTCAACCTAGTTGGACAAGCAAAATCAAGCTTATGTGAGCTAGGACACAAATTTGAGGATGTAGTGAGAGAAGCTACCTGAGTTAGCACATCATTTGGAAACATTGAAGCAAAAATTACATCCAGACGTCAAATACACAGATTAAAAGTTTTTTGATGAGCTTTTATCTGGTGAAAAAAACTGAAAAGGACCCATCTGAAAGCCTTTTAGATAGGTTACAATAAATTCTTGAATATATTAAATGAACAGATAATACTACTCGTTTCATTAGCATGAAAAATGTTAATGAGTTATTTTTTTCATTTCTTGCTCATGCAGCAATAGCAGAGCTACAAAAGAAAAGTTGCAAGAAAAGGCTACAAATTGGTCAGAAAAAAAAAACGATTAGTTATCTTTCGGTTTAATGAACAATTAATCACCTCAAAGCTTATTAATGAACTTACGAAATGAAAATGAAATAATATGGTAACTATTAAAGATTTAGCAACTTTTTATTCGCTAGAAAACAAGACTGCTATAGCTAGTAGCTTTAGCATACTTTATGTACAGCAGTTCAGTATGTATTTGCGTTACCCAGTAACATCAGCAACAGCTGAAAGGTCGTTTTCAAAACTCAAGTTAATAAAAACTTTAAGGAACAATATGACACAAACAAGGCTAGTGCATTGGCTTTATTAGGCATTGAAAATGAAACATGTCGTACTCTTGATTTGAAAGAAGTGGTTAATAAATTCATGGCAATGACCCCAAAGACGGTTGATAAACTAAAAGCATTCATCCTTTTGACATTTTTTACGGAGACAGATATTTCACGAATTTTCTGTAAGTTAAACATTTTTTCTATAATTCTTATATAATATATATAAAATTTTATATATATAATATATATATATATATATATATATATATTATTAT